>PVLA01007003.1:20846-86761 GCA_004027455.1 Hydrochoerus hydrochaeris
ACAGATCTGTTTGCACTCTCACTGCTTTAGTGCCTACTTTGTGTGCTTTAATCCTGTAACTTGAATAACTATTTCTAAAAGAACAATGTGTAATGTATCAACTAGTGATTTCTTACTATTTATCTTCTTTTCTTGAAATTCTGTAATATTTCTACCTTTTTCCTGTTTTTTTCTCTTTAAATAAAAAAATGAAAAAAAAGGAGAGAAATTATGGAAATATCACCATTCACAATAGCATCTTAAAATATGAAATACTTAGGAATCAACCTAGTCAAGAATGTAAAAACCTAGATGCTGCTGGGGATTTAGGTCAGCGGCATAAGTACCTGCCTTGCAGGTACACAGTCGTGAGTTTGATCCCCAGTACCGATTAAAAAAAAAAAAAGACCCTGATGCTGAAAATTATACTAATCTAAAAAAGGGAATTGAAGAGGATGTTAGAAAATGGAAAAATATCCCTTGTTCTTGGTTAGGAAGAACGAACATTGTGAAAATGGCCATACTCCCAAAATTGTGATACAGATTTAATGCAATCCCAATCAAAATACCATTAACATAACTTACAGATCTAGAGAAAACATTACAAAAATTCATTTGGAAACAGAAGAAACCTAGAATAGCAAAGGCAATTCTGGGTAACAAAGGCAAGACAGGAGGCATCTCGATTTTTGACTTGAAACAGTACTATAAAGCTAAAGTGATAAAATCAGCATGGTACTGGCAAAGAAATAGACCTGAGGATCAATGGAACAGATTAGAAGATGAAAACATGACTACAAAGATACTCAGCCACCTGATATTTGACAAAGGTGCTAAACATGTTCACTGGAAGGATAGCCTCTTTAATAAATAATGTTTGAAAAATTGACTCTCCACATGCCAAAGACTGAAACTAGATCCATGCCTATCACCATGCACTAAACTAAAGTCAAAATGGGTTAAGATCTAAATATTAAAATAGAAACACTAAATCTACTGGAAAACAAGGTAGGTAGATATCTTGGAGACATAGGGGTAGGCAAAGAATTCATGAACAAAACATAAACTTCATGGGAAATACTTCAAAGAATCAACAACTGGGATCTCATATTAATGAAAAGTTTTTGGACTTCAGAAGAAATCACCAACGAAGTGAAAAGAAAACCCACAGAATGGGAAAGAATTTTAGCCAGCAACCCCCTAGTCAAAGGACTTATATCCAGAACATACAAAGAATTGAAAAACATCAAGTCTCCCAAATTCAAATTCCCACTCTAAAAATGGGCATCTGAGATGAATACGCATTTCTCAGCTGAAGATATACAAATGGCAAACAAATACATAAAGAAATGTTCACCATCACTGGTCATTCAAGAAATGCAAATCAAAACAGCATTGAGATTTCATCTTACTCCAGAAAGAATGGCTGCCATCAAGAAATCAACCAATACAAATATTTGTGGGGCTGTAGAGAAAAAGAAACACTTCTCCACTGTTGGTGAGAGTGTAGAATGGTGCAGCCACTTTGGAAATCAGTATGGAGATTTCCTTAAAAAAGTAGGACTGGAAGCCCCATTCAATCCAGCTATTCCCCTCCTGGGTATTTTCCCAGAAAAATTGAAAAGGTCACATATCACAGTGATATATGTACACCCATGTTTATAGCAGCATAATTTGTAATAGCTAAATCTTGGAAACAACCAAAATGTCCATCAAATGGACAAAATGGATAAAATGGAAAGAATGGATAAAAAAGATGTGATTTTTTTATACAATGTAATATTACGTGGCCATAAAAAAGGATGATCTTAATGCTTTTATAGGTAAATGGAGGCAACTTGAGACTGTTCTCATAAGTGAAATAAATCAGACTCACATGTATAAATATTGCATTGTCTTTCCAATGTAAAAATAATAATAAGAAGAATGATAATAAACTGAAAGAGTAATAAGATCCAAAATGTATAATAGATTGTTGTAATAATGGAAGGGAAAGAAGTGCTCAAAAGGAAAGAACAACTTGTAGGTATACACATGTAACTGTATGTATAAGTGTGCAAAATAGATAACCATACTAGTAAGTTTTTGTTAGTTCCTCAAACAGAATAGTTTGTACTGTCATTGTTTGACTGTTCATTTTTTATGCTTTGATTTTGTAACCTGAATAACTATTTCTAAGATAACAATATGTAATATATCAACTATTAATGATTTCTTAATGTTATTTTTTGAAATTCTATATCATTTCTACCCTTTTTTCTGTTTTGCTTGTTTTTTAATAAAAAAAAGAAAGAAATGAAAATAGCATCTCTATGAGAATGCACAAAGGAAGAGAAATATGCCAGGGGAAAAACTGATAAAGCATTATCCAATATAATTTCAAGAAGTGAATGACACTGGACCTTTTCAAAAGTGTTCACCTGACAGAAAACCTGGCTATGAGCCCAACACGTTACTTACTAAACTCTCAGGGAAAGGTGACCACACCTAGGCAATAGAATAGACACAGACCCAACTTAGACACATTCATGCATGCACACTCAAGTGGGACAAGAAATGGCAAGAAACCTAGTAAACAAAAAGCACTGCAAAGTGAAGAATAATCCTGGCACCACAGTGGGCAAAGGTATTTCAGAGTGGTGGAATCCAAGGTACCTCTGCACAAAAATCAAACAGCTCTCTCGTAGACCTTAACTGTTCTCTTCCAGGACTCTGTGAATAAAGGACCAGCTGGATGAAAGAGTTAAACATACCTGCTGATGCAAAGTAATCCACAGCCTCCAGTGCAGGACCATGGAAAACTAGTTTTCCTGAGGCCAATAAGGTGAGGCTATCAAACAGCTTAAAGATGGAATACTGAGGCTGATGAATGGAGAAGATGATTGTTCGCCCCTCCACGGCCATCCTAAGTTAAAAGAGGGAAAAGAAGAGGTCATTAAACATCTGAACCTGGCATTTTCTGATAAAATATCCTATTCCTACCACTAGCCTGTTTATTCCCAATTCAACTTGGTTTTCTCTTACAAACTTCTTCTCTTATATTATCTATCTGATAGTTGAGGAATCTAAATATAATGTTTTTATTAAAAAGACTAGAGAGCTCCTTAAAAGATGGTACTTTAAGAGTCTAGAATTGAAAATGAAGGTCCTTGGATAGTCTTCTCAGATATTGAAGTAGAATTTCTAGGGGTAGGTGCAACACTCCAAGAAATCTGTAGGTACATCCAAGTTTGAGAACTCATTATGGACTAACATTAAAACAATGCTGTTTTTTTCAGTTTGCATTGATCATTTCAGTGTTCTTGGCTTGAGGATTGATTTTTGTTCTTGTGCTATGATAATACAATTAATATCATTAAGCACTAAGTCTTTGCAAAATTCTTTGGAGAAAACTACACTGAAATTTTTACAAAGTTGTTATACAGCAGTTCCTGTATTATTTCCTTCTTTTTACATATAAATCCTAACAGGCAACCAACTAGCCAAGGAGGCACAGCTACCAAGATGTAAGGTTGTGATTTGATCTTGCTCAATGTCCATGTCAGAAACACTAAACTACCTTTCCACGGGAGTTATTACCATGGGTAGAGGAAACAAAGGTCAAAAATTCCTGTTTAAAACTGTTATCAAAGATATTTTATCAGAAGAATTACTCCAAGCATTTGATAAATGCTTACTATATGTTTACAGTGCTTGTGTCTAAGGGGATCAGGCAGGAAAACCAAGAATTTCAGAAGCAAAAGCTAACAGTTGCTTATAAGCTAACAGGAGACTTGTAACCCAGTCTGAAGATAAGAATACCAAATGGCCCCAAAGGAGAGTGCTAAGAGAAAATCCTAAAATAGAAGAATAAAGTGCGAAATTAAAAGGTTTAGTTGAGAAACACGAGTTCAGTGTTGTACAACAAAGAGTGTGTGTGTGTGAGTATGCATGTGTGTGTGTGTCAATGTTGGACGAAAAAGAGTGCAGCAAAGAAGACCTAAGATACACCCTTCCCTCAGAAACAGGTCTCCTGGCCGTCAGGCAATACGGAGCTGGTAAAAGATTGAAAGCTGGGAGCCCTGATACTCAAAGTATGGCCCTCTGATCAGTGACTTCAGGTGAGTATCTCTTCTTAGAGATTTCTATGGAGAATACTGTACTCCATCTCAGACCTACAGAAACTGAATTTGCAGGTTAACTAGGCCCCAGGAGGTAAGCACGCACAACAACTCTTGATAAGGACGGATTAGAGCTCTCTCATAAGGAGAGATGGTGGTGTGTCACACAGCACAAAATGTTTACGAAAAAAACAGTGATAGTACTTCTGTGACAGAACCTCAACTGGCTCTTTCCTGGTGTCCTGGAACTACTCACTGTCAATTGTGCAGCCCCTCTGCAGCTGCCTGTTCTGTGCTCCAGAACTCTTAAAATGTTTCCCACACTCTCTCGGTAGAGTAAAAGCCGCACTTCTCACAGTGGCCTAATAGCTCCATGTAATGTCACCAACCCAGCCCACTGACCATCCCATTTCTACCTGTGATAGGCTGAACAGTGTCCTCCTCAGAACTCATATGCTGGAGTCCTGACACCGGTACCTCAGAAAGTGGGTACACTTGGAGGTAGAGTCTTCAAAGAGCTAATTAAGATTAAACAAAGTCATCAAGAGGGACCTAACCTAACTGGTGTCCACTTAGGAGGAGATTAGGACACAAACGCACACACAAATGCACACATACAACCTCACACACAGAGAGAAGGCCAATCACACACACACACACACACACACACACACAATGATACAAGCCAATGATAAAGGACTCAGAATAAACAAGCCTGGGAACAACTCGATCTCAGACTTTCAGTCTCCAGCGTTGTAAGAAAATTGATTTCTATCATTCAGACACCTGGTCTGTGGTATTTTTCTGTGACAGTACCCTAGCCAAGCTCCTCTTCCTGTAGTCACTGGTTCTATTCCTCTGGTTTCTTTGATGCCCCACAAATAGCAGGCCTCCTCAGGCCCTGTGCCACTGGCTGTTCCTTCCAACTATGCCTCTCTCTTGCCACATCCAGCCTGGGCTCTCTCACTGCCTCCCAGCTCACACATCACAGGCTTGCAGTCTTCCTTAATCCACCCCGTCCCACCATGGCCAGCCTTCCCTACATTCCCGTTTCATCTTTCTTGACAGCACATCTTTGTTTCTTTCTAAAAAGAAGAAATTCTGCTGTTCAATTGAGTTCCCTTCACTAAAAATACTAAACACACAGATATGATCAGTGATTTATATTAAATAAATGAAAGAGCAATGTTCCAGTAGCATTTACCTTTTCAGGAGCAACATAACATCATATGCTGTGCTTGAATCTAATCCAGTCGTGGGCTCATCCAGGAACAAGATGGGAGGGTCAGTGATCACCTCCACTGCAATACTGGTTCTTTTCCTCTCTCCTTTGGACAAAACCTAAAACACAAATCATTACCAGAATCTGTAGATATGACCAGGGTCCCTGTCATTTGGTGAACTAACCTGTAACAGTCCTGTAACAGACAATTTATCTATTATTTCCTTATTATTCTGAACAGCAAGTAAACACACACCTTAGAAAAGGAGGTTTCTCTTTTACCAGATGAGTAAACTGAGACTCAGTTCAGAGCTGTTAAATGACAAGACCTGATATAAAGCCCATACTTTTCACAGTTGTGGATGCGCCTTATCAAGCTGAGCATTTCATTTAAAGGTATGAAATCAGAACCCTGAAAAGTACTGACACAGTGAAATCACAGTTTAAACAGAGGAGAAAGACAGGAGAAGAAAGAGGAAAGAATCTACAGAAAGTTTTTAGCCTTCCAACAGTACATCTCCCTACTATCCTGGCCAAAACTCTACAAATAAAATTACAAGAAGGGAGTGAACTGGGAGCCAGGAAAGCTCACCTTCCACCAGGCCATATTAGCGCCTGTGCAATTTCCATACGGCTTTCCAAACTGATTCTGCCTACACTCTGTCTCAGTGCACAATTCTGATTCACCCTTTCAGACAAATCCGGAAAATAGGATGTTGCACAGGAAACCTGGCTGAATTTTAACACCAGGCAGGTTCACAGTGTGTGGTGAGGGAGGTACCAAGGTGTGCAAAAGGCAGGAAGTGAGAAATAACTCTGTAACTGAAAGTCTCCAAAGAGATAATAATTAAATGTTACTCATTGGTGCTATTAACAACTGAACTATAACAGATACTTCATGACAGCTCAGGAAATATAAATCAATAACAAGGTTGACACAGCTGGTGACATGAAGATAGATAATGTCCATTTTGATAGCTGGTAGTAGTGTTATTAAGGTAATTTCCTTATAAGTATTCAAGCATAACATGTTATAAAACTTCTATAAAATATTTCAGGAACAAATAGCTATAATAATCATTGGAGAAGATTTTAACAACTGAGATATCTAAGTAAACAGTATTAGTAATTACACAAATATATTAACTATATAATCACTGTATCATAGTGATCAGACTATGTTCTTTACATCTCTTTTGTTTAAAATATCATTAAAAATTAAAATTATTTTGATCAACTAGACTACATGAATTCTAATAGCTCAACAATAGCTTTTCTTTTCCACAGAAATACAAATAAGCAGTTCAGGGCAATGGCAGCTTAAATGTGGAGAAGAGAGTAAAAGAAAGTATCTCACTCAGAAAATCAGGTAAACAGAACCAAAGCAAAGATCACAAGCACTCATAAAAGAAAAACAAGTGGTAAATAGAGATACCTCAAAGTTTTCTTTCCAAACAAAATATACTTTATACAACAGACTGTCATCAATGATACTTGCAGAAGCTACTAGAATTCCCATTCTTCTTTGTTCTAAGGACAGTTAAGTCACTGCAATCTAACTTATATATTTGCCTCCCAAGTTCCACATGTCAAAATTTCCATACTAACTGGTCAAGTCTAAATTTCCATGATTTCTCTCATTTTTTTCTCTTTTACAACTCACAACAGAAAATATTATTTTGTCTACTGTTTGGTACCCCTGCCCACACTCTATATCAAAATTCTAAAAAAAAAAAAAAAAGGCAAATAAGAGTCTGGAAATAAATACTGGCAGAAGAGAGGTAAGAGGAGAGAGAGGTGTGAGAAAAACATATCAAAAGAAAGTCTATGGAAAAATAACTTAAATATAAATAAAAGTAAGTAATAATATGACTGAATATAATTTTGGAATCCATATTATAGCAAAGTAAAATAGAACAAGAATTCTTGCCTTCTCATCAGTCAGTTTCAGAAATACCCCTCAGAAACACATTGGAACAAGTCCCCCGGAGGAAGAGAGGGGAACTGAAATGGGGAAGAGAGAAACAGGAGAAGGAGAAGTTAGTACAAAGCTATTGAAGAGCCTGGAGTTCAACAATGAGGATGGGGCAGGGTCCTATGGAAAAGGTCATGTAAAGAAGGGACCTTTCCAACCTAGACCTCACTCTGTTCCCAGGACTCACCCATCCGTGAGATTGTCTCTCCAGCATAACTTCCTCTTTCATTTTAAGTAACCAGTCACTTTTCTCCTCATTACAGAAAGCAACCTCTTTAAAGGAAATTTCTGAATAAAGTTACACTGCCCATATAGGAGAGATTCTGTTTCCTAGCTATGATTCCCTCAGTTATATTCACAATACCTTGGAATCTGCCACTCCATCCAGACCTAGCTTTTTAATGAGATCATTAATCTTCGTATTTTTTTGATCGTTCTTCATGGTTGTTGGAAGCCGAAGAGCTGCTGAGAACTGTAAATGTTGTCTCACGGTCAGCGTCCTCATCACAATATTATCCTTCAGACAAAACGGTACTTTAATGAGACATCCTGAGTCTTTTCTAAGACCATCACTCTAGTATGTGTATTTTAATCCTCAAAAATTACATACTAACGGTAATTTCTAGCTAAAGGTGATCTTTCAATTCTACCAACTGCAGTAACTACATATGCAGACTTTCCACCCCCGCTGCACACCCAAGCAGAGCACAGATTATACGACGACTAATAGCAGACTGCTGCGTACAGGGATTGTCCGAGGATACCTCTCTAAGCTAAGGAAAGGAGAAAAGTGAAACGAGAGCAGAGAAGGACAACAGTAGTGGGTTTTAGAAATGATGTAGCAGTTGGAATTGATGCCTCTGCCCCACGAGGCTCATATTCCAGATCCTCTCTGCCTCTTTAACGCTACCCTTAAAATAGGGGAATATTATGAAAAGTTAGCGTAAAGAAAGTTGTTTCTTACAAGCACATCTTGTAATTCACTGGAAGCACACTAATGCGTAACTCAAGACCCTGGCTCATGTAGAAACAGAGAAAACCTAAAAGACAACCCCATGTATACTTACTTGTACCACATAACCTGAATTACACTTGAAATCAGCAGATGGCTGTTCTCCATTTATCAAAACATTTCCATAGAATCCACGTGGATCCTTTCTTCCAGCTAATACATCTAACAACCTATAAAAATACATATATTTTATGGGATTTTTTCCCCCTCCAACACAAGCTGTATCTCCTAGCTACTCTGAACCCAAATTCTGTTCAAATTATAAACTAGTTGAATCCATATTCTACTCAAGTTATGAGCTAGTAAAAGATTCTATAGTTCAACTAGATTTGATAATATGTATGCATGTACACACATGCACACACATATGAAAAATACTCCCTTAGAGGGGTATCAGAGAAGGGGAAAGTGCCCTAGGGAGCAAGGAAGGATAATAGGAAAGGTGTTAAGAGCAGAGCGAGTTATCTCCATGTATGAAAAGGTCATAATAAAACATTATATTTTTCAGTTAATATGTGCTAATAATTAGAATTTGATAAAGAAAAAAGAGTACATCACTTAGTAACACTGTAGTTATCTTTGTGTAAGTACATTTTTTGACCTTTGCATAATAACAAAATTCCCTAACATTTTTCCATTCTTTACCAATACAAGTTTATGCTTTATTACAAATATTAAAGCATAATTTTAAAATTCTCACTCTTCTTTTCACTATGTGCCATAAGAATTCTCAAAAATATAAACCAAAGGCAACATTGGCTTAGTCAGTACAGATCTCTGAAATGACCCTCCAAGTTATCTACTTTGATGGATCAAACTCAAGTAATGTTCTCCTTTATCTAACTCATGTTTTCATTTGCCTCCTTCTTTTTCTTCCTTATTAGCTCCTAATATGGTTGCATATCAATCATATAAACATGCCCTATTGGCAGAGCAGATAAATGTGATTTTTAAATACCACATTTAAATTGCCCTCAGAAGGCTTGCTTATAGTTTCTGTTATACTCACGTAGATTTGCCTGCACCTGTGGGCCCCATAATAGCATTCAGGCCAGGTCTCATAATCCCACTGTAAACACAAAAAGATACTGATTTACTGTTTGACTTTAACCAGTTCTATTAATTTAGGATCTGCATGGAACACACTCAGTGAGTAACTACCAACACTTCAAATGCTGATCAAACATTTCTATATATTCTATAGATGTTCATCCCAAGACAAGACTTACATGGCAAGAATATGGCACAGATCCTGTGAATTCTGCTTACTTATGCTCTAAGTCACTTATCCTCTTGGAAAATGACATGTCCTGGTTCCTGCAAATATAGCTCAGAATACAACTCAGTGTGAGAGCCAGTGTTTAGAATATAGCAGGCCCTGGGTTTCACCCCAGTAGCAACAACAAAGAAATGTTTCTTTCAGTAAGTAACAGATTTGCATTTACATTTACTCTTCATAACACAATGTAAACTAAAAAACAGCTTGTGAGTACTGTTTGTTGATCAATATTTTCATATTGTAGCTTGTGTACTCAAATTCTACATGAGAAATTAATCACTGATTCACAGAATATCAGTGGTAGTGGTCTTACTATTAAATTCTAATCAGAACAAAAAAGTTAGAAATCTAAAGGCTAGAATGAAACACACTAGAGGATTTGAAAGCATCAACACATAAGGAAAATGTCTTGCTAGTTAGAAAAATAGCAATTTTAAGTCTGTCCTGTAGCTGGATGATTTCCTTCCTTGTTAAGTAGCTGATAAGTGAGCTAGAAAATAATACCTATCAAATTGGTACTCATCACTTCAGCAAAGGATGCCCTTTAAGGATAAACAGGCAAAGAACAGACACAAGTATTTTTCAAACGAGCTAAATGGATGTATGAGGGTAGGGAGTCTTTAGGTAGAGTTGGAAGGTAAAAAAATACAGCAGAGCCATTGTAGCTAGACAGCCATGGTGAAATGGAGGCCTGACAGCCTGGTAAAAACCCTGCTGCCTATGTCTAAAAACCCTGGAATCACATAACAATTCCTGCCAAAGCCAATCCTATGATTACACAGTTATCATGGATGATTAATTTCATGTTTATTTAACCTCTTGTTTATGAAATGACATGCTTACTTAAACTTCATGTTTATCCTATGATCACACCATTATCATGAATGATAAGAGAGGACCTCAGTATTAACTACCCGTTTTCCCAGAACTGTCACAATTATACAACAGCTTGTGGGATGAAGGCAAAGTCTACCTTTCACTTAGGTCACTAACAGAAGCGTCTCTCCCTGAAACATTGGGCAAAGAGAGTAAGAAGTCAGTAAACCTAGAGCAAGCTATAAGAGAAAATCTCATTCTTTTCATGACCTCCTGTCATAGTGCAAAACCATACTGATGATTGGCTAAACTTTCAAGGTACATTTATCAATAGCTCTTGATGTAGCTTATCTATAGCCACCTAATAACTTCTTCTAAAATGACCAGAAATAATTTTGTTATTCATTAAGGCTTCACTGCTAGAAAACATTTCCAGGTTTTTTATTTTGTTTCCTTTTTTGTTAGCTTGTTTCTTGCAGTCCTGGAGATTGGTAGCTAGGATTATAAGCATGCATCACCACATTGACTAAAGTGGGTATTTTAAATAAAGTAAACCAGAGTGGGGAGGCAGAGGCAGGCCATGCCCTTACACTCCAACAGCCATCTGAAGACACTGCCCGCCAGTAACAAGCTCAGGTTAAGAGGCAGAGACGGGCCCTGCCCCTCCACTCCAGTAGCCATCAGAAAACACTGTCTGCCAGTAACCAGTTGGGTTGGAAGGCAGCAGCAGGCCCTGGCCCCTCACATACTCCGGCAACCATCAGAAGACACTGTCTACAGGTAACCAGCTTGGTGGGGAGGCAGAAGCTGGCCCTGCCCCTGCATGCACTCCAGCAGCCTTTGGATGCCTCAGCTCCACATAGCCAGAACAAGTGGGTAAAACAGCAGCCAGCCCTGCACTAGTGAACTCAGTGGCCACCACTGGATACCTGTAGCCAGCACTGGCCAGGAGACCCCAGCAGAACCAAACAGTCATGCTCCAGAGAAATTGTAGCCAATGCAAAAGTATGTGGGATCCCACTTCCCCCTTGTTTGGAAGAACCCAAGAAAATGTCAAGAAAAAGAAGCAAAAGGCAGTCATTGGTCTCCAACCCAAGAAGAGCAAGTCCAGGAGATGAAAACAAGGAAGAGATCAAGCATTATACATCTGACGTTTCTGCAGTGATGGCAACTGAAGTAAAGAAATAACTTCATGAGACTATAAAAGAAATTAGAACAGAAATACTGCCTCAGGTAAAAGAAGAAATGAAAAACATAATAAAACGAATTGCTAAGCATCTCTAAAGAAGACATAGATAAAATAATAGAGGAGCATAGGAAAATGAAGGAAACTGTGAATGAACAATATAAGAGAGATTTAAAATGCATGAAACAGAGTCAAAAGAGATATCCAGGAAATTAAAAACTCCACTGAGAGTTGGCAAAACCACTTGAAAGAAACTGAAGATAGACTTTCAGACCTTGAAGACAGGTGTGCAGCTTGCAATCATGAAAGGAAAGATCTTTAAAATAACAAGGAATCAGAAAATAACTATTCAATGACTGCAAGATGACATGAAGCAAAATAACTTAAGAATAATAGATATGAGTGAAAAAGCAGGGGTCAACACAAATGACATAAAAAGTCTATTTACAGAAATAATGGCAGAAAACTTCCCAAACATGGGAAAAGGACACAATATACAGATAAGTGAGGTATATAGAACTCCAGCTAGCTATAATCAAAATAAATCTATACCCAGACATGTAATAATCAAAATTCCAGAAATTCAACACAAGAACAGAGTATTAAAAGCTGTTAGGGAAGAGAAACAAATCATCTATAAAGGAAAACCCATCAGAATCACAACAGACTCCTTGACACAAACCATCAAATCAAAAAGAGATTGGAGTGAAGTATTTCAAGTCCTGAAAGAAACCCACTTCCAACCCAGATTGATATACTCTGAAAAATTGTTTTTCAAAATTAATGGAGAAATAAGATGCTTCCATGACAAAGAACAACTGAAGGAATTCATGACCACCAAAGCAACCCTACAAAGAATACTGAAGGACATTCTAGAGAGAGATTTTTTAAAAAGATCATACTTACAGGGACAGCAGCAGAGGGAGATCACCATGCAGGGCAGACAACTGAATAGAGGAAAAAAGCAGGCAGCTAATGGCAGGAAAATAACATGGCAGGAAGAGCCAGTGCACACTGACCATAACCATTAATGTAGATGGCATCGATTCACCAGTAAAAGGAAACACAGGCAGAGTGGATCAGGAGACAGGATCGATCACTATGCTTTATTGACGCTTTATAAGAAACACATTTAACTCCAAAGGAAATTCATAGACTAAAAGTCAAAGGAGAGAAAACAATGCTCTATGTGACAGGGAATCAGAAAAAAACAGTAGGGGTAGCTTGCCCATCAACTGCAGAATGGATGAAAAAGATATAGCAGATCTACACAATGGAAAGCTACTCAGCTATAAAGACAAATAACCTCAAGGCTCTTGTAGGTAAATGGATACAACTTGAAAACATGCTCATGGGTGAAATGGTTCAGAGTCACATGGGTGAACATCATGCTTTCTCCATAGTACAAAAATCTAAAGAAGTTAGTAGAATCCAAAATGCACAATAGATGTTGTGAAGGTGAAAGGGGAGGAGACATCTAAAGGGGGAAGGCAATAGCCATTGTTAATCTATATTCTGTTTTGAAACCCTGTATTGTTTTCATTGTTGCATTTAGCTTGTTTTATTCTGTTTTGCTTTGTTTGATTTTATGATATTTGATGGCATGGATAGCTATTTCAAAAATAACAAAATGTATTATAATAGCCATTATTGATTCCCAATTATCTTGTTTTGAAGCCCTGTACTGCTTTATTTTTTTTTCTTTTGATTGATTTTATTGTATTTTGTTTTGTTTGATTTTATTATGTTTGATGGTATAAGCAGCTACTTCGAAGATAACACGATGCATTATGGTAGCCACTGTTGTATTCCTACTGCCTTGTTTTGAAGTCCTGTATTGCTTTCAGTGTTTTGGTGTTGAGTGGTTTTTTTCTGCTCTGTTTTGTTTGATTTTATTGTGCCTAATGGTATAGGAAGTGATTTTGAAGACAACAAGAGGCATCATGGTAGCCATTGTTGGTTTCCTTTTATCTTGTTTTGAAGTCCTGAATCACATCCATTGTTTTGTTGTGATTGTCTCTATTCTGTTTTTGTTTTTTTTCGGTTTTATTCTCTTCAAAATAAAAATTAAAACAAATACATAAATAAATAAAATAAACCAAATAATGTTACGTGATGTACCCAGAAACTGGACATGAAGTGTTAAAACAAAGAATTTTACAGGTTCTTGGGTTTTGCTTGCTTTGACATTAAGTCCTGAAATTACAAAAAGTAACAATAATGTGTAATGGCAGGGGTCTCCCTGCCCCTCTATCACCTTTCATAAGTCATGCTCACCCTTGGCCATTGCTCTATACTATTTGTCTGCTGTAATTCTCATTTGTTCTTCCATAAAAGATTCCTACAAAGGCTACTACTTCCCCATCCTTCCCTCTCCTATAACATGCAGCACACTGACTACTGAATAGACGAACTGAAAGTCACCCCAAAGATTCCTATCACATCTCTTACAGTTTAATGGATATTAATCAATCCTTTGATTTGGTGTGTTTTATGAACAAAAGATTAATGGAGCATGTCTCTCCTTCCTACACTCACACATACACATAGTATCTTGCTTTTTAAACACCATGTTCCTCACTCTCCAATCTAGGGTTGGCAGCTTCAATCCTCTGTCACACCAGAATAATGCAATGATGGTGCTGTGGTTTTCTCAATCCTCTGCTGAAAACAGAGGACATAGCTGGATCACTGGCTATTTTTCACAACACCAGGGACCTAATAATCATTCAAAATATGTTCAATAGACCAGGCCTGGTGGCTCATGCCTATAAGCGCAGCACTCTGGGAGGTTAAGGCAGGAGTGTCACAAGTCCAGACAAGCCTGGGCAACACAGCAAGAACTTCTGTCATAATAAAAAATGAAATAATTCTGGGGATATAGGTCAGTGTGACAGCCTTGGGTTCAATCCCCAGTATCACAAAAGATATTTGTGGCTAAATAAATGTCTTTAAATCATACTATGAGATCTCTTTCCAGCAAAATACAGTAACAACTCAATGCACATGGTACAGCCACTTTTAAAACAATTTGTAAATTCTGTTCAATATCAAACCTGTATTTAACAAGTGATCATTCAGTTCTTGTTTAGCCAAAAAAAGTAAAATCATGTGCCTAAATATCTATATAAAGATTTTTACACAAATGTTCATAGCAGCTTATTGTTAATAGGCCAAACCTGTGAAATATATAGCAGGCCAAAATTTTTAAAAGTCTTTTTAAAAATTTAGGCACATACCTGACTTTTGATAGTATTTCTTTCTCAAATGTTTTCCGACAAGGTAGAGAGCCATGCTTCACTTTTACCTTATAGGAAATGTCACGAAGACTTAACACAAGGCTTTTACTACATGTCTTCAGGTTGCTGGCAGTCTTCCCGGGGAGAAGAGTGTTACTTTCTGACACTGGGATAGAAATCTGGACATAGCTAGAAGACATCCTGGACTTGCTGCTTTTCTGTAAAAGGAAAAGCACCAGTAAGTCGATAGTATAGGTGAGTAACTATAAACCCCAGGTGACAACAAATTTAAACTAATTTTTTAAAACACTGATATTTTGGTAAATTTCCTGGAACATCATCACGATGATCAGAACAACCCTAGAACTGATAATGGGAGACAGATACAACCTCAAATACTTGCTCTCCAATGAGATGTCCCATAAATTCCCAGTAAATATAGGGTTAAGAGTATAAAAATTACTCAAAACTCAATACGTAGGAAAAACACAGCGCTGGTTAGACATGTGTGGCTTGAAAAGCACATTATGATACAATTTAAGTGAAGGGAAAGATCACATGGTCATCATCATATCCCACATGTTTTTGCTTTAAACTTCGAGTTTGTATTATTTATCTAAAGAGGCTTAGCCAGGCAATCAAGCAAAGCAAAAATTTCTCTGAATTAAACCCTCAGACAGATTTTACAACTCTGATCATTATGTGTCTTTGGTCAGCTGAAAAGGTAAACTCAACAATTGTTTGCAAGGACATAATTATTTCCTTAATGGAAAACATATTTAAAGTCTAGGAAGATTTAAAATTGACTATGAAAACGATTAAATAAATCTAAACAATAGTCAAGTACTTTAAGACTTTAAAGCAAAAACTGAGTATTGCTTGGAGTAGTAGCACACACTGGCAATTCCAGCACTCAGGAGGCTGAGGCAGGGCAACACCAAGACTTCAAGGCAGGCCTGGGCTACATAGTGAGACCCTGACATTCACAAAAAAGTAAATAAATAAGTAAATAACTAAGTAAACATAAAATTAAAAACCCAAATATTATGTTCATAAATGAAGTCTAAACTGTTTTAGCAAATTACGAAAAGGTCCCTTTAAATGATTTTAATTAGAGTAAGACCATAAGGTAAACAAAAATGTAAGAATAGGTTTGAAATGTGAACTGCAATAAACCTATTCTTATTTTTAAAAGCTAAAGTCATTCATGAAGAACAGCCTGTGGTGGGCTAGGTGCTTAAATGCATCATCCTCCTATAAACAGCAATAAAAGTGGTGGCCTCTCTCTAGAAAGTAAAATACTATGTTTGTTAGCCCTCTGTCGATGTGAGGAAGCACCTGAGAAAGTCAACTGAAAGGAAGAAAACTGTACTGTGGTGCATGATTTCGGGTTTCTGTCCATGGTCAGTTACACACTGCTTTGAAGCCTCTGGCCACACAGAGACACAATGATGGATGGACAGCTCGCCTCATGTTACCCAGGAAGAAAGGAGGGAGAGAGGGAAGGACCCGAGCAAAGGAGAGGGCAGCAGGGGAGAGGAGAAAAGGAGAAAGGAGAGGGGAGGAAAAAGGAGAGAAAGGAAGAGAAGAAGGGGAAGAAAGAAAGGAGACAAAGGGCTGCCCTTCAAAGCCATCTCACCAGTGACCCAGTTTCTCTAAGAAGAACTCACCTCCCAAGCTTATCACCTCCCGCCTCCCAGTAATGCTACCAACTCAAGACTACGTCACTGGAGAACATTCCAGAGCCAAACTACAAAATCCCACCCCTAGATCCCACAGGCTCATACACATTTACTCTATCTACAACGGTCCCCACACTCTTAACAGTTCCAGCATTGCTCAGAAGTCCACGTAAAATTCTCCTCTGAGACTGGAAACTAACTCTCAGCCACGAGCCACTGTAAAGCTCAAAAACTACTTACATATTTCTAACTTACAGTGGTAACACAGACACGAGGTAAACAGTTCCAATCCAAGAGGAGAGAGTACTCTGAACCATGGAGGGTTCAGACTAAAGAAGGACCAAAACGCTTCAGGGCAAACATTAAGTTCTATAGCCCTGTGTCTGGCATCTGGGACACAAGTTGGCCTGATGTAAATTAAAAAAGGGTTGGGGCTCCCCAGTGCTATGTGTGATCTTTGTGGCCACAGACCATATAACCACTCCGTTGGGTTAGCTCTGTTCACTGCAGACAGCTTTCCTAGGAAGACGTGTTCCACGTTCTGGCATTACTAACTTTTTGAGCCTCCACTGCAGCTGTCATTTCACTCTCATAGCTTTATGTCCCTCCAACAGATTAGTCTGTCACCTTTTAACTGAGAATGACACAAAGTATCAGAGCAGTGATAAAATATACACAAGTTATTTACCAAAATGTAACACAGTGGTACCTCAGTTGACACAATTAATTTGCTCCACCATTTTGGAAAAGATGGCCGCTTTTGTGATTGTGTGGGAAAGCTGAAGTTACATTCATCACACAATGCAGACTTTGCAAACAAAACAAACTTTTGCCAAGTGGTTTTGTTAAACAAAAGTATTCATGAACCATGGTACACTGTGTCTCCAAACTTTTCTGAAATCTTCCTGCAAACTATTTTCAAAGGCTTCTAAATCACATTGCTGTACACAGTCATAGCAATGACCCCACTTTTAGAAACCAATTTTCTGCACCAGTTTCCCATCGCTGTGACAAAATACCTGAGAAATTCAATTTAATGAAGATAAAGTTTATTCTGGCTCACAGTTTCAGAAGTTTCAATCCATGGTCACCTGGCTCCATTGCTTTCAGGCCTGTGACATGGCAGAAACTCCTATAGAACTGGGAGTCCAGATACTGAAGTATAGCAATTTGGAGAAGAGCAGGAGGGAAGTGGATCCTCAAGACCCAGGAAAGTTCTGAAGATTCCATTGAATTCCATTCCCAGCTCATGGCATCACATTGGAGGCCTGAGGCGACAGAGGGATGGTGACAGCAGAGGACCATGGAGGTCTCCAGGAAGAAACTCACCAGTGGAGAAGAGCACTGGAGGTGGAAGCTGCAGCAGCTGCTGAGTGACACCATTCCAAATGACCTCAGGAGAGGGTGACTGTATGGTCAACATTTTGGGATGGTATTAGAGATAGACTGGAGTCATCTGAAGGTTACCAGTTCTGAGGGAGGCTCAGCCTGGGACACACCCAGGTCAGGGAGCCATGAGTAAGCCAGCAAGAAACACCCATTGTGTTGTGGACTAACCAACTGAGATCACAGGCCCAAAGCCAGAGACCAAGCGCAGCATGAGCTTCTGCAGAGTGGAATTAGCGCCCTCCCCTAATCCTGCTACAGGCTTGCTGGGATCATACAGTATGGATCTGGACTCTGATTGCCTCCTTTGTCTAACAGTGACAGAAAAGACATGCTCTGAAATGGATACTACCAGAAGACACCAGAGGCTGGAAATCACAAAGAAATAGTTCCTGTTTGTTTGTTTGTCTGTTTGTCTGTTTGGAGATTTTATCATGTATTCTTACTTTTAATAAGTGTGAACATCACTTCTATTTTTTTGCTCTTGCTTAGTTCTTGTTTTTGTTTCTTCCTTCTTGTTTCCCTCCTATCTTCTTTAGTCTCCAAAAGCTTAGGTAATCTTCCTTTGTCCTTCAACCTTGTTTCTAATCACTTTCTCTTCTTTTATTTCCCTATTCTTTTCCTCCTATCCCTTTTAAATTTTCCTCCTATCCCTTTTAAATTTTAATGTATATAAATTCTAGTTTGTTTTAGATTTTGTGATATGACTATAAATTGTGTTCATATGGTTAAAGGTGGAAAATAGCTACCATAGCTTATCATTTTCTAGGATGTACTAGATCCAGTTGTCATTACTGATTTTAATCAAGGTGACATAGTTGTTCCAATTAGTTATTCTTCCTTGGATGCCAATAACAAGACTGTCTGAAGGTCATAAACATTACTGTAGTCCAGTACCAAAGAACGAAGGAGTAGGCTAAATAGGCAGCAAATTCTCATTCCTAATAAGCTGAAGAAGTAAGATTTTTGTGACAGACTCAAAAGTCAAAATCCAGCTACACCTAGAAGATACTTCTGAAAAGTAATCACTTCCTAAGGAGTCCTCCATGCTGATAATAAAGCTAGCAACCATAAGCAATGCAGAAAATAATTTAAAAAAAAAAAACACAGAAAATGAGATGCAACCCAGACCTCCAGCTCACCTGAGACAAACCCAGGAGGCAATGAGGTATAACAAATCCAAAGCCACCTACCTGAACTTTCTGAAATGGCAATGTGGAAGTAACAAAGCGGATAAATGAGGCTCTAGAAAAAATTAGAAATAATTTCTTAGATAACTAAAAAGATGATGAGCATAATTAAGGACATGGTGACTGAATCTAGAATAGAATAGATACAGATTTTTTTAAAAGACATGCTTAGGAAAATTATGGAAACCATGAATGCTCAACATAGGAAAGACATAGAATCCATGAAAAATTCAAACAGATGTCATATCCAGGAGATTAAAGATTCTATTGAAAGTATATGCAGCAGAAATCATCCAATGTGTAGACAGACTATCAGATTCAGAAGATAGATTAGTGGTTAGTGATCGTGTAAAGAAAAACTTCTTAAAAATAGCAAGGGTCCATGAAAAATCAGTCCAACAGCTGCTAAATGATGTAAAGAATAACAAGTTTGATAGGAATCACTGAAAAAATCAGGAGATAGCACAAAGAACATAAAAAACTTGTTCACAAAAGTAATGGCAGAAAACTTCTCAAGCATGGATAAAAAAAATTTGACATATAAATAAGGGAGCCATAGAAAACTCCAGTTAGCCATGTTCAAAAAAACCTACACAAAGGCGTATAATTCTCAAGATTCCAAAAATTCAATACAAGAACAGAATACTAAAAGATGTTACAGAAAAGAAACAAATCACATACAAAGGAAAGCCCATCAAAATCACAGCAGACTTCTCAACACAAACCTTTAAGTCAAGAAGAGTTTGGAGTAAAGTGTTTAAATCCCTAAAATAAAGCAACATACAACCCATACTGAGGTACCCTTCAAAACTATCTTTCAAAATTGATAGAGAATATAAGATATTTCCATGATAAAGAACACCTAAAGAAATTCATTCAAAACAACACTCCAAAATTTTCTGAAGGATAACAAAGAGTACAATTCTGTGAACTCAGAATGAATCTACCAGATGAGGCAAGCAATTAAACAGGGGGGAAAGAAATGGAACCAACAACAGGAAAATAATACAACAACAATAAATTATATAACCAAGGATGATTATAACGGACATGTCAGTTATAACATGTCCGTTATAACCATCAATATAAACGGTCTCAGTTCATCAACCAAAAGAAACAGACTAGCAAAACTGATCAGGAAACAAGATCTAACAGTATGCAGTACACAAGAAGCACATTTAACTCAAAAGGAAATTCATAGATGTAAAGTCAAAGGATGGAAAATAATATTCTATGTGACAAGAACCCAGAAAAAAGCAGGAGTAGCTATTCTATTTGCAGACAAATTGTATTTCAAGCCAAGACTGATCAAGAGAGACAACTTGGTAAAGGAACAATAAGAGAAAGAGATAACAATCATAAATATATATGCACCAAATACCAGTACACCCAATTATATAAAACAATATCAATGGGCATGAAAAATCAAATAAGCACTAACACAATTATAATGGGGGACCTCAGTGCCCCACTGTCACAAATAGATCAACTAAACAAAAAAAAGTCAACAAATATCAGAACTAAACCAAATGTCTTTGAATAAATGGACTTAGTAGATGTCTACAGAGTGTTTCATCCCACAACAAAAGAATACACATTCTTCTCAGCTGCACATGGGGCACTGTCCAAAATAGATCACATATTAGTTCATAGCACTAAAACTAGAGGTTTCATTTACCCAGCTAGTCCCCTTCTTGGTATCTTCCCAAAAGAATTAAAAATATCATACTTCACTGATATATTCACATCCATGCTTATAGCAAAACAATTTCTAATAGCTGAATCTTGGACACAGCTCAAATGACCATCAACAGATGGATTAAAAAGATGTGGTGTTTTTACGCAATGGTGTACTACTCTGTTGTAAAGAAGAACAAACCTGAAATGTTTCTGCAGAGATGGATGAGATCATAATCTTAAGTGAAATAAATTAGACACAAATGTTTAAATATTGCATTGTCTTGCTGGTATGAGAAACCAAAAGTGTAAATAAAGACAAAAATGTATAATAATTTTGGGAAATAAGAAGAAAATATTTAAATGGGAAGAACAAAAAAGGTGAGGGGAAGGGGAGAGGAAGGAAAGGAAAAGAAAAAACATATAAAGAAGCAATGGAAACAAAGCCTTTGTAAATAAGGAAGGGAAATGTTAGGCTAACCCCAGGCACAACTGAGAACCCTGAAGCAGGGAATGTTGAAGCAACATGTGAAGACTTTATTGCCCACCAGGTGTGGTGGGACCAAGGGCGAAAAGACCTTTGGCCCGGAGCAAGGGGTGAGGGCATGTTTTTACAGGGGATTTCAGTAGGGGAGTGAGGTACTGCTGGGGGGGGTACAAATTTTTGGGTCGCTGGGTAGGGGATCTAAGGCTAGGTGATCGGGTTGGGTACAGGGGATGCTGGCAGGCACAATGTGTGTCTTGTGGTTTTTTCGTGGAACCAGCTGTTTGCAGGTTGAGCTGTGTGGGAACGGCTGTCCATTTCCTGTTAAACATCATGCCCCGCTGCATGCAAGTAACAGATCTGTTTGTGTGAGTTTTTTTCTCTAGTTGGGCGGAGGTCTAGTTCAGACAATAGACAGGAAGAACAGTTGAAGGAAGGGGAGGTGCATGTAGGAAGTGCCCTGGGCAACATGGTTCATCAGAAACAGAGCAGGCAAACAGTCAACCTGAAGGAGAAACCCACCAGGTCAAGCCTAGTACCAATGAGGTTTAGAAAGGGAAGACACGAAAACTCTGGACCACACCACCTCTTACATCCCAGGGCCAGCAAACAGGCCATGGTGGGAGTGGATCTACCATTCTGAAAGAAAGAGCCAGTACTACAGCTAGCTGCAGCCAGACTCCTGGAAGAGGCTCTGAAATGATTCTGTCTCTGCTTCAGAAGAGGGAGCCATTGAGCAAGAAATATTCACACAGTACAGCACAAGGGGAAAACTGAAAGCCAGAGAATCACCTGGAGGACAGAGCTAGCATCAATGTATCCTTGGATAAGTGAAGAACGAGGGCATAGCACCGATTAGGTACCTGCAGCAGGCTACTGGGAGAGCTGTGCCTCAAGAAGTGACAGGATGCAACCAGTGAGACCCAGAATAAAAAAATTAGTTTGAGCAATGCCAAAGCAGACACTCTGCCACTGCTGTCTCAACTATTGGGAGCTCTGTACCCATGTGATATCTCACCTAGTGCCCACTATTCGGTGCCCACAAGGGAATCTATGCACCCTCAGGCAACGGCTGCTAAGCATGAAGTGTCCTGGGCCACATAATTTACAAGCCGGAAATTAATACTGTGGAACGCAGAGGAGACACAAGTAAAGGAAAAGAGAGACGTGGCTTAGCCACAAAGCATGATATGGCATTTTCAGCCGGAGCCTTCTACAAAGTAAGCACAGAAGATGCAGAGATTATCACAGAGAGAAGAGAGCAGAGATTAAGATTTTTTTTTTAAATCAGCAAAACGCTGGGTACTAGCCCAATCACACTTCACCCCCCCTCCATTTCCAGCTCCACTGAAAGGACCTGATCAGAAGACAAAGGCCAAGGTGACTTGTACGAGTGGGCTGTGGACTGATAAATGAGGAAAAGGTACCCCGTGTGCTCACTCATGTTATACAGAAAAAAGCCAGACCCAGCGATCTGTTCAGACCTTCTACACAAGTCAACGTCTTTCCATTAGTGAGCAGAGGAAGACAAGCACACTGCTTGAACTCAGACTGCAATACAGACAGGACTGACAGCACTTTAATTTTGTTTTTTGTTTGCTTGTGGTATTTTTTAGGAATTAAGCAGCCATATTTTAATAAGTCATATTTTAATATTTTAATAGTAATTTTAATAAATATCAACATTTGTTAACCAGGTATTAGGCAGAGAAAATACAGCAATGTATAAAGAATTCAAAAGATATTACTATTTTGATAAAGTGTCATAACTCTTTGCCATAAACTTCCTCACTTATAGAATTAGAGGTAACAAAAATAACTTACTCAGAATAATGTATGGAATAATCTAAAGTCTCAGGTATATTTTAAAGCTGAAGAACATTGTTTTGCACATGAAATGGAAATGAATCTTTTTGCACATAGCAAATTATCTGACAACTTAGTGAATAAATTATTGGATGAATTGGGGGACGTTAAGGAATATGTTCACATCATGGGCCAGACTTACATCCATTTATTGCTCCTCTGATGTCTCACTGTCTCTAATTCTGCTCTGTATCTGGGAAACCACACTTCTGAGTGTCCTTGCCAGCAGGTTTCCAGATCGAGCTGGAGAGGTAAGGCTGGTGGAACACATGAAATGTGTGGTGGAAATGCAGGCCAGGGTACGTCTGGGTGCTGACTCAGCTCTGGCACTGTCACCAGCTCAAGCAGTGGCTTTGCCCTTACCACGGCTCCATTTTCCACAATCCCTCAGTGGTCCAACCTCCCACCCGGGAGTTCCCACCCTCATTCCAGTTTCTGTGGCTAGTTTCAGTTTCTGTCTCTGAAAACCACACTTCCTCTCATTGTCCTCACATCCCAGATGTCGTAACACCCATCTGCTATTTGGCTTCTCTATTTATCATCTATGTAAGTAAATTTCCTATGTTAAATTTCCTCTACAAAAGCATCTAGAATAAATTTTTTTTTGGACTGGATCCTCACTGATACAGATTAGTCCTTAGATTTCTTTTTCTTCTCTCACTTACCTGGGAATGCTTGTGTAAAAATCCCGACAGTTGTTGTTCACCCTTCTAATTTACATAACTCCATGTAGGAGAATTACCTCACACTACTTGGGCCTAAGAACTAATTTCCAGCCAAACCCTGTTCTAAATAGTAACAAGGTCCTGGGCATGGTGGTGCCTGTCTGTAATCCCAGAATGCTTGGAGGCTGAGGCAGAGGATCACCATGAGCCAACCCTGAGCCCCAGAATGACTTTAAGACCAGGCTAAGCTCTATAGTGAGACCTTATCTCAAAAAACAAAATAAATAATACATACATGCATACATACATATATACATACATAGTGTTATGATTGTATCTAGATGTCCCTCCCAAAGCCTCATGCAGTAATTGGGGAAGGGGTGCTTTTCAGAAGCAGCTGGATATAGAGTTTGTGATTGATTCACAGTCCAGTGCTGGGATTAAGGGTATGAGTGCTACACTTGCCCTAGGGCAGGTAGACTGCATACAACATAAGGGACAGAAAGAGTGTTGCTCCCACCCACCCACCACTTTTGTGGTCTTCTGCCCGCCATGAATTTCAGTCCTCTGTGAAGTCACCTTGTCTTAGAGCTGGTGGATTACAGACTGAAATCTCTACAAATTGTGAGCTAAATAAAACTTTGCTTCTTTAACTTTGGGTGTTGGGTATTCTGTCTCAGCAATGAGAGAAAAGTAAGTAAGACAAATAGTAACAAAGCCTTTCTAGCCCCAAATTCAAGATTTAGCTAATGATCAACAAAGTGTATAATCAACAGGGTCTCTGACCTCACCAAGGTTTTATTTACCCTTCTTGTGAAAATAAACATTCACAGAGATTAGAACTGAACAGCAAGTTTGCTCTATACACACAACCCCTCCCCTGTCTACACAACCACAATGGTACACAAGTACATTTAAACATGATTCTCTGAAATTTTGTCTCTATAAGTTAACTGAGTAGCTGAAAAGTAGATACCATTCTTCTCATGAGTGGGAAATGACTCTTCATTGCAATAGGTCTCGGGAAGACTGTGATAGAAACACAATGCTCAAACAATTCATAATATATGAATAACCACTGAACTTTTTACTTTAAGTAGATAAACTGTATATGAATTATATTCCAATAAAGCCATTAGTGAAAATAAAAATATCTATGACACCAAAATCATTTAAACTATCGATTTCTGGTTTTCAACCTGAGATAGCTAGAAATGGATTCCTTAAAGTTTTGAATTTCCTGTAGCCTTCTAAAACACATACAAAGTATGATCAAAAAGATGGTGAATACCTCTGTCTTTGGCTGGCTTTGCTCACTGTCTGTGGCTTTCTCCATATGTTTCATATTCCTGGCTTCTCCAACCTTCTAGAATCTCCACTACACTTTTGGCTTCACTCTCACAGCTTCACATACTGCCCTCTTATTACAGACAGCTAAGTTAGGTAGAAATATAGTAGCCAGTCAGGCAGGGCTGGACCCTCAAAGAAGTCAATGCAAAGGACAAAATTTCATCAGGATTGTGGCTGGAGACACATCTGAAGAGTCGAGTCACAATAGCTAGTTTTACATACTTCCCTAATGGATGCACAGAAGTTTGGGATTATTGGTATTACCCTTTTGAAATTCCCCATTTTCTCATTAGGATTAGGCATCTTCTCCTACCTAATAACACTAAGACCAAAACCACTAAGATGAAGACTAAGACCACTAAGACTAAAATTAACACTAATATTAAAACTTTAAAAACTAAAAACATGAATAAGATTACAAATTATCGATCAAGGTTGATGACGTTACCCATGTATCCTTTTACCACTAGATCAATATTACCTGAGTGACTATACTTGCACTCTTACTGGTTAGTCATAATTTTGACCCACATTGTACCCACCTCATGATTTAGTTCTATAAAACTAAGAGGTGAGCTTGTTGGGAACCCATCAGGACCCCTCCTACCTCTCAGGAGCTATTCCTAATCCTCATTCTTCCATCCCTATTCCCCATTCCTTTTTTCCAATAAATTTTCCTACTCCTAACCTCCATTGTTCCTTTGAATGCATTCTTTGACTTTGAGGGACACAAACTTGTGTATTTGATATCTAGCATTTCCCCATATCACTCTACCTGGCATCACCAGCCTTCTGAAATCTGCATAGAAGCCTCCCTGTTCCTATCCCTCTTGATTTCAGCATGTCTGCACAACCATCACCACACAGTCTGCCACTAGCTCCAGAATCAGCCACACCCTTCTGCATCATGGCTGCAGAGGCCTCTGAATGTCTGGATGGCTCAGTACTATGAACCAAATCCTAGGATATGAATTTCCTAGGTGGCCTTTCTCAAACAGAGAACCCTGAGGCTCTCTTCTCAAAGCAAAGTCTTTTATTTTTTTCAATTAATTAAGTTTATTGGTACATTTTAGATATACATAATGATCCCACTCATCTTAGGGAATTTGTGGCATATCTCAATTATGGCATATCTCGATTCTTTTATCTTACCATTCACCCACCCTCTCTTCAACCCCTCTCCCCATCTTTATTTAAAAAACATCTGTTTCCATTTTTCCTTTTTTCCTCTTTTTTTTCTTTTTCTCCCCTCTCCCCCCACTTGAACACTTTTTTTCTTTCTCACAGTAACTATTATACATTTTGGTCCTTATTTATTCTTTCAGTTTCTTACACCAGAGAAACAATGCAGTTTTTACATGTGTCCAGTTGCTTTCACTTAAGAGTATAAACTCAAGGAAAGCCCTTCATTTTTGCCTGAGAAGTATGGAGTCTTGCTGTTCCTTTCATGCCTTCAAGGAATATTTCTTATTGTCCTGGTGTGAAGTAATTGGCTTATTTTTAATGCTAATTTTTTCAGCAACCAAACACTTTGGTTTACAACCTGCTCCAAGTTTACAGCCCCTGTTTTCTGACAAAGCAGAAAACTTACAAAATGAGTTTTTTGCTTCTGGTTTCTAGTGTAAACCTGACTAAAAGCAGCAAGCAGTATATCTACACAACAGCCTGTCTACTGGGCTGTCTTGACAGTTTCTCTGTCAAATTAAAGACCACCAGCCTTAACTGAAGTCACCTGCAAAGTCTCAGGTCATGAAGAAAATGTAGACAAATTTTCTGCCACAGTATAACACACATGCACTGGAGTTCAACTGTCAATGGAGTCCTTATTCTCAACTGAAACATCAGCCTCTTCTCTAGTGTCTGCTTTTTAATCAGCATTCTGGTCTTCTGAGCTTTGACCACAATCTCCCACTAAGCTCAGCTCATAGCATTCTAGGGCTTCTGTAGTCAGCATCTCCAAATTTTTCCAGACTCCTCCATCAAAAGAGCTCTACAGACTTCTAAACCACATGGTCAGGTACAGTCCTAACAATTACCACCACACTCTTGGTGTGAAAAGCTGTCTTACTTTCCAAATGAGGAAAAAATATTTGACACCCACAGTTCAAAGGAGAAAAGGCTCACATGTTAGAAGTTTCCGGTCCTGCATAGTCTGCGACATGGTGGAAGGGGCTGGGCAGAGGAAAGCTGCTCATCTCATGACAGACAGGAAGCAGAGAGCAAAGAGAAAAACAAAGGAAAGCCCCACCTTTGAGTGCTTGAGGACTAGAGGTAACACCCAGATATAAACCATGACAGGTATTTTGTTCGAAAGATGGGATAGTACTGATCTATACATTATATGTGTGTACTTAAATGTTTACTGTATGAATATAAAACATGTGATTTTTTTAAAAATGTGATACAAATATCTGGGTAGTACTCAGAGAACATGAGGTCTACCTATCCCTCCATAAAAATCTAGGTTTACTGTTGATTTCCTGTTGTCTTGTTTTGAAATCCTGTGTTGCTTGCATTGTTTTGTTCTGACCTGCTTTGTTCTGTTTTGTTTTGTTCTATTCTCTTTAAAATTAAAAAAAAAATTAAATCTAGGTTTGTCCCAGAATAAGACCCTACCATCAAACCCCAGGGTGTTAGCATCCTAGTGTCCCAAAACAATTAGGGTAAGGACACTTACAACTACCACAAGCCATTCAGAAAGCACCTCAAGACCAGGCACTGCTGTGTAGGCCATGGGATAGTATTAAGGATGCTCTCCCACTGCTAGTCTTAAATCTTATACACGTTTCTATGTGATACACTCAGAAGACATTTCTCTCAGAAGCAAATGCCAGGAAGAGTCTTTCTAAAGAACCAGTGTGTTTTACCATTTTGTGTCACTGAACTGTGTGCTGATCATCCCTTTTAATGATGACCTCCACATGCAGCTTTATTAAACACAGAGTCCCTGCAAGGGTCCAGCAATGTCCATTCCAGCTGTTCCCCCATGGCAACTCTCCACTTCAGGTTGTATTTCATTTTCCAATCATTATTCTTATGCTCCCTTCAAATGTTTCATGTATACTTAATCATAAAAAATGTAGAAATAAATTAATATAAATTATGTAAAAGAACAGTTTTCCTAAGAGGAATTCCCAGTGCTTGGAATAAAAATACCCAATAAACACTGGTTACTGTGAATTGGTATGTTTATTCTCAAAGATTACTGCATTTTTACATTTCTCCTATTAGGTAAATGTTATGGCTTAGATTGAGAATGTCCCCATCAATGCCTCCTGCACTCAAAGGTGTGGCTTTTGGAAGGTGACTGGATCGCAGAGGCACTGCAGTTGATGAACAGCATGGTAGAAGAGAGGTGGAAGTCTGGTTGGTAGAGGCGTTAGTTAGCATGACTGGAAGGATTCTTTCCCTTTCTCTCTCCACTTCCTGACAAGCATAATGGGAGCACCTTTCCTCTCCAGCAGGTCCTTCGACCATAAGATTTTTCCCGGTAGAGCCAGTTAACTATGGACTGAAACTGCTAAAAGCTCTGAACCCAAATAAACCTTTCCTCCTTTAAGCTGTGGGTGTCAAGTACTGTGCCTCAGGAGGAAGTAACGAAGACAGTAAGAAATAAAACATAAAAGAAACTAAAACAAGGCGACATTTCATATATACAAATTTTAAGTAACAGATTTACTACCTTGCCTTTATTTTTTCTGCATTCCTTGAAATTCTCCAGTGTTCTTTTTAATATGTATTGTAACACGTCGTTAATTTTTAGTTATTATTAAAATTCAGCTATTCACAGAAAAATTACAAAAGGGGGCTCAACAACACTTTAGAAACTACCCAAAACTGTAGACAAACTTTATATCCCAGGAGTAAGAGAATGAAAAGATTTGTTAATCTCTTTAAAATACTAATATTAGCAAATTAATCCTCTGCCTGTACTAGCTTCCATGTATGTTATCAACTAGTTTATCTTCACACATTTGCAGAAAGCAAGAGCTTTCCCTTAGCCTGCCCAGATTAGGCTTTTAGACCCAGAATCAGTTTGCACCGCCCAATTCTCTGGAAAAAAAACAAAAAACAACACTGAATTTTCGTTCCTATATCACAGTTTCCCTCTAAGGTCCACAAACTCGGTCAACTCTGCTGCACAGCGTGCAGTTTCCTAACGAAATGCGCACACAAAGCCCACCTCTCCCGCCCACTTGACGGCCCGCGCTCACTCCCGGCTCAGCAGCGGCTCCGGCCGCCCAGGGCTCCGGGCTCGCGGCGCCCACGGCCAGAGCACGCACCGTCGGACAGAGCAGGACGAACCAGCCCGACCTCCGGACCCGTCCACAGAGGCAGCTTCCCGGGAGCAGGAACCCTGGCATCCCCGCCTTGCGGCGCCCGCAGACTCCCCAGTGACCCCGCGCCGCTCCCCGCTGCCTCCTCTCCCGTCCCCGTCCCCGTCCCGGTCCCCGTCCCCGTCCCCGTCCCCGCCGTCGGGGCTGCGGCCCCTCTGCCCTCCCGCCCGCCCGTCCGTCCTTCCGTGCGGCGCAGGGCGCGGCCGCAGCCCCTTCCTTCCCGTCCCGGCCGGGCACTCACCGCGGCGGGCCGGGGCAGCATGGGTGGGGTCCCCGCTGCTGCTCCGGGCGCTGCAGGCGGCGGACTGGACCCCGCGACCTGTCCGGGTCAGGCGGGGACGGAAGGCGCGGCGCCGCCTGGCGGCTGCGGCGAACACTAAAACCAAAGCATCCCGGGCCCGGAGCTGCGGAGAAGCTGAGCCGGGCAGCGCGGACCCGAAACCCCGCCTCCGGCGTTTCCTACCGCGCGGCCTGACTGTGCCTCTCTTCTGTGTACTTCCTTGTCCTTTTCACTCTCGGTTTTCTCCAGAAGCGTGTTTGAACCCTGTCCTCCCTGTGGATGTTTGTGTTTCTCTACAGGATCTTCGCTTTTAGAACTGGCACTCCCTTCAACCTCATCAAAGTCAGTTAGGATTTTCTTATAGGCCTCTAGCTCTAGTGTTCTCTTCCTGTTTGTTCATCCTGCTGTGAAAGAAAAGTTAATCAACAATACTTGTTAAAGTGCAGTAGGGCAGACTGGATGAGGACATGTGGGAGCTGACAGTCAAGAAACAGGGTAAAGTCACAGGATGGAAGATGGTTAAGAGGAAATACCAGGGGTCACAGATTCTGGCTGACTAACCCACCTGAGATTATTCTTGCTGAAGAAAGGCCAGAGTGATCACAGATCACCTGAAGGATGATGGAGGATGAGAAAGTAAATCAGACAGATAGATAGATATATAGACAGATAGACAGACACTTTTGTGGGAACTGAATTCAGGACTTAACACCTCCCTCTCAGGTACTGCACCACCTAGCCATGTCCCCAGCCCTGAATCAGATATTGATGGTGATCAAACACCAAGGGTAGAGGATTATTCCTAAACTCACTTAGTAGATCCTTAGAAAAGCTAGATTTCTAGAGAATGTTTTGGAACCTGACTACTGTTTGACCAAGCAAAGAATCTTTGTTAGGTAAACCAAGGTACAATAAGACCGCTGAGACAGGCAGAGTTCAAGCAATGCGTAAGACTATTGCACACCAAGGGCAGCCAGGCCAAAGGTGAAAAGACCCGTAGCCCTGAACAAGGGGTGAGAACATATTTTTACTGGGGAGTTTAGGTACAAGAGAGAGGTATTGCAGAGGGGTACAAACTTTTGGGTCTCTGAGTAGGAGGTCATAGGCTAGCTGGTAGGGTAATGTTGGGTACAGGGGATGCTGGCAGGCACAGCATGTCTCTGGTGGTTTTTCCTATGAAAAATGGTGGCTTCACTGTGGCATGTGGAATCTCACATCAAAATATTTTATTGCTAATGTCTTTACAGATACACTCTTGACCATTGAGAAATTATATCTTTTTCCCCCTAGGCACATATCCAAGCCTTGAAAAGATAGTAGCCAAACCGAAGGCTGAGGTCCTCCATGTGTGATAGAGAAGGAAGAATGTTGGTATCAGGCTCTGTTACCTATGTTCTTTGTTATGGATTGAAAACTGGTGGTCAACTTAACACCAGCTGGATTACATCAGCATGGAGCTGGGCGTAGATGTTTCACCTGAGGAAAGTTGCCAGTATAAATGGAGAAGTTATTCACGTTAGTTGCATTAAGATATTGAAGTGTTGTGGGTTCTCGTACGAGTTGCTGTTTGAGCCGTTGGTTCTCCTGGAGAAGCTCTGGTCTTCACATCGAGCATTGCTCCCTGGCTCCCAAGGGGAAGACGTGTGCTACTTGGTCTCCAGGATGAACTCATCATGCTGGCTTCCTGGCATGTACTCAACTTTGCTTGTCGTCAGAGGAGCTTGGGGCCTCCGTGTCACTGAGGATATCTGTGGTGCTTTTCAGCCCTGGTGTTTGTTGTGAGTGTGACTTAGCTCCAGCATAGAACCCTCAACCTGCCAGCACAGCTTCTTCAACCCGCTGGCATAGACTTTCTGGCTTCCACCAGAAAGCAGGGCCTTCCCAACACAGATCTGTAAAAGAGACTGGCGTGAGTCCTTCTTGTGGGCTCTAGACCTCCAGTTGGACTCATGGGAGGCATTGTCGTAAGCACTGGGTCTTCATTTGGACTCATGTGGGACATTGCTGTGGGATTCAGGCCCTTGGCTAAATATTCTATGTCTTTAGTGATGTGGATAGATTTCCTGCATTTTCTGGGGTGACCATCATAAAAATATTATAAATTTCATGTCCTAATTCTAATTGTTCTCTGTATAACCCATGACTACAACATTCTTCAAATAGAACTCAGCCCTGTGGCCCCTGAGTTTTTGTAGAAAAGAAGAAAGTTTAGGCCAGAGGATACAGCCTGCCTAAGCTGGCTAAAGAGGTGAACATATAGGAGCAGGAGACATAGGGTTTCCCACACAGAGTAGTACCAAATCCACATTTATCAACATTCCAGGTGTAGTTCTATATTCAAGAATGGGTTGTGCAAAGGGGCACATACGTGAGTGGGAGCTGATAAGGGTTCTCCTGAGTCCTAGGGACAGAAACTGGATCTAGGACAGAGGGTCATGGATGCCACCCCTTCATTTATCACCAGTGTAACCCCAAAGCTGAGTGTGTGGAAACAAGAGAGTTCTGGGGTGATCTAAGAGTCTAGCCTCAGGCCTCAGACACCAGGTGTGGTTAGAACTGAGAAGGGAGCAGGGTCCAGGAGAAGCCTGTTTCCCCACCTCTCTCATCAATGGTATCACCTATCTGGGTGTTTCTGTGGGCTTTGAAATGATTGTACACAGGCCAGCAAAGATGAGGAGGAAGGATGTTCCATCGCCAGGACAAAATAGCTGGTGCTCACAATTTAGGCTCCTTGGCACAAGTCTTCTGCCCTGGGCCTGGAAAGGTGATGTGGCTGGGCCAGTGCTGGCCTTACTGTGTCTGCCATTTTCAGTTTCCAGAGTTTGTTGAGTATAATCATGCTGCTTCTATGTACCTGTGCTTGTATCTGATCCCGGGCAACCAGACTATTGGGAATGTTTTGGAGTATGCCAGCACTGGTGAAGGAGAGAGTCCTTCTGTTGCAGTATGCTGTATAGTCATGGCCTTCAGAATCCTCTTCATACAATAGCTTGGGGAAATGCTAGCGTTCAACTGCCAGTGGATTTCAATATGAGCAAGAACTTATCTGCAGAAAATAGTGGAACCATGGTTAACCCTTTTATCTCTGAACACTGAGTGAGCTAAATTTCCAGATGCTGTTCTTTACTTTTATGTTACTGGACCAATGTTCTATATAAATAATTAAGATGTAAGCATTTAGAATGGAGATAGTTCAGTAGTCCTTAGCAGTTAACCTCAGTACCATCACTATAATATTGCATTATGCAAATGTTATTGTGTCATGTCAGATACCAATTTTTAGTAAGGTATCTTTAAGCAACAAAATCAGTAAATTATTCAAGTTCCTGTCATTGTCCTTTGGAACCTTACTCTTTGTAGAATGAGCCTCTTTCTGGGACTAGCTTTTCTACTAAGAAAAAGTGTTTTCATTTTGTGCTGGTATGATTCATATTGAATAATTCTCTTCCTCTGACCACAATATTTTCATCATTAATCAGAGTACCTCTATCTTCAGTAAATTCTATAATTCATTATAGGTGATGAAAATATTTATGCAATTCTTACAGGAGGAAGATAAATTAGATGTGACAAAAGTAGTATGGGGAAAATATTTATTTAACAGAAAAGAGTTTAGGCAGCAGACATCATAACCTCTAACAGCTCTGGCCAAGTGTACACATGGGCTGTCAGTATGAAGTGGAGTGGTTGGCAATCATTCTCTGAAAATGACAGCACTTTCAGAATAAAAGAGAAAAATGGACCAATTACAAAACAAGAATCCTATCCTCAGCTTATATTTATAATGCAAAGTCCTCAGAAAGCAGCACTTACTTTAGTTGCTCCAAAGCAAACTAAATTTTTGTTGTTTTTTTAATATATCACTTTAAAACTAGCTTATGTTATCAACTTTACCTGGACTCTCTTGTGTGACTTTGGGTGGTAACCATGCCTCAGGTCTGTGTGAGGTGGCATATACATCTTGATGGCCCAGCAGTTTTTCATCCAGACAAGAACAATCCTGGAAATGTGACTTCTGACTTTTACAATAGAGTTGTTTTAAGTTTATGATTAATATTTCTTAAGATTTAACTGAAATTCAGTTACTATTTCAAAGCCAAGAGGAAATTAAATCTTAACTAAAAATTAAATATTACAGGTACTATTTACTTCATATTATTATTCTCAATTGAAGTTCTTATGAAGACAAAAAAAAGAAGCAGCTTCTTTTGGATCGCACTTTCAGTGAATTCAGTATATGACTGGCTGACTCCAAAGCAAAAACTGGGAGTCAGAACAGCACAGTGAAGGAAAACTATTCAGCACACAGGTGCCAGGAGACAGAGGGCAGCACTTGGCATGAGAATACCCCACCCAAGTCATGCCCACCCCTTCCAACTAGCCTCCACGTGCAGATGTTAAACTTTTAGGGGCATTTTAGATCTAAACTATAACATTCTGCCTCTGGCCCCTCAAAACCTGAATCTATCTCCTTATGCAAAATGAACTTAGTTCATCTCATTGAGTTGCTGAAGTCTTAACAATTCCACCACTGCTGAGAGTACAAGAGTTCAGACTCTCTTCTGAGACCCAAGGCAAACTCTGAGTTGTGAATCCTTTTGAAAATTAAAAATAAAGTACTTCCCCTACACAATGGCACAAGGTAAATATTTCCATTCCAAAAAAGGAGAAACTGGGTAATAATCACCACATTCTGTAGCTGCATGTTTAACACCTATTGCAGGGTGTGGTGAGATGTGAGCTCCACAGGATAGTCCTTGCCTGTGGCAGTCCAAGTGACCTCTTTCTTGGGCTGACTCTACATACTACCTGAGGTTTTCTTACACAGAAGTTCCAAGTTCCTGGCATTCCCAACTTCCTTAGTTCTCCACTGTACCTTTGGCTTCACTCACAGCTCCACACATAGGCATCTCATGGGCTCCTCGTGGGGACTGTGACCATTTCATATATTTTTGCCTGATCTCCCAGGCCTTCTTTTGACATTCAGGTGCAAGCCTTGTGACCTTGGAACTCATGTATTTTGTATGCCTAAAAAACCAGCACTATGTGGGTGATACCAAGAGCAGTCACAAGCTTCAGCAGTAGCTGGGCTTCTGTAGGCCAAGGCTGTAGCAGTCTCTGACTGTCACGAGTGAGAATGTGGCCCAGTGACTGTTGTCTCAAATGAAAGATATACTGTTTTGTACCCATATACCCACAGTAGGTGGGGTCTTTCTCATTTCTTAGATGCCCTCAAGATATCTTCTTATCATCATACAAAGTACTTGGGTTCTTTTTAATTTTTTTTCAGCAACCATGCTCTGGTTTGTTTCACCTTTGCAAATACTTCCTTTCAGGTGAAATTGTAAACTTTTAAAATATTCAAGCTCTACTTTTTGCTCCTGCTTCACTGTAGAGCTGAATGAAAGCAATATTCACGCCACAGCCTAGGCTTAAATTTACTCTGCCGGATTAATTAATATATCACCCTTAATATGTAAACAAATTTGCTATCAGAATGTGATACAGCCTCTAGTTCAACTGCCAGTGGAGCCCTTGTTCTCAACTGAAATCTCCTGAGCCTGGCCTTTACTGTAAGAGCAGTTGTGACTCCGTTGTGTTTTTAGCTGGAAGTTAAACTTTAGATGTACTCCTTCCCAAAAATCCTATTCCCCAGTTAACTAGGAAACCACAAAGGGAAAGCACAAAGTTTTAGTTCACAGAGGTTAAACTGACTGTTGCCCACATTCTGTATGATAAACAGACCAGATGCTTGGAAAAACAGCTGTAAAAATGTCTTGTGACTTTCCAACAGCATGATGTGGAGTAATGTGGTTGTTATGGTAACTGGGGGACTTATAGCATGCATTAAAAACCCCAGAGAACAAATGTTCAAAGTTGATATGCCGTCCTATCATCCAGTGACTTCTAATAAAACTTGCTTTTAACTGTGCTCGATCTCCATGAGTGATTTCATTTGGAGGCCTGGTGAGATCCTCATGGTCAGTCTCTCTTTGAGGGCACCCTTTGTTTGAGGAGCCTCATTGCCCTTACAGTCAGCCTTGGGGTGGCAGGGCATCCTGGCTGATTTCAGCTGGCCTCTCAGGATGGCTACTAGGTGGGACACCACAGATGTGAGCCAGAATAGCCAAGCCCCATCCCCTGATTAAAGTAAGCTTCGGAAATTTTTGCCTCATTTGTTTTTTGTGTTGGGCTCATCCAGGGACTTGTTTCTTGGAGCTTTTGGTTCCATTGGGAGCCTAGCCACAGATGCAGGAATTATTAAGTCTTGGCATGGCATTTAAGCATTTAAGCAGAGCTCATCTCTGCATTTGTTCCAAATTTCTGGTCAGGAGTGGTGATTATTTTCTGGGATTGTTTGCCTTTCTGTATATTTGTGTTATCCCCAACTGTGCCCCAATTCCAGGTCACCACTGAGTCCACCACCTTGCTTTCAGAACTGGTATTTGCCCTACTCCTACCATTCCTACCTCTTGCAGTTCTGTGCCTAGAAACTCAAAGAGGTTCAGCTTGCCTGCAACAAACCACTGTGAAGATCGCCATCTTTTCAGACGTTGCTAGTCTTGGACTATTGTTTGTATTTCTGGTTAAGTGGGGAAGGGAAGACTTGCCAAGGTAACAATTGCCTATGGTTTTGTTTTAACTCTAATCATAATGGGTTCTTCTGGCAGCAAGCTGATTGTTCTGGAATGCATGCTTAAGAATTTTGATAAGTTTAAAAGTAATTATGGGATCAAGATGAAACAAGGAAAACTATGGACTCTGTAGGAGTTGAATTGGTCCTCTTTTGATATTGGATGGCCATCAGAGAGATGCTTGATCCCCAAGTAGCCAGTAAAGTGTGGGCACCCAGATCAGTTTCCATACGTTGACTCTTGGCCATATGTGGTTTGACCATTATCTCCCTGGCTTAGAATGTATGCTTGTGAATTCCCTGAGAAAATGTTGGTGGAAAAAAGAAAAACATCCTGGTGTGAGGCCTCTTGTATTATCGTTAGCTTCTGAGGAAGAAAGTCCATTCTCCTTAGTCCCTTCTGTGCCACCTCCTCCCTTGCCCCAGCCCTATCAGGCCTCTCACCACATCCATGGGCAGCCTTCAGAGTTGGCTACAGATTCTACCTCTCCAGATGAGGGGGTGTCTTCCTTGGGACAAGTCCCCATCCTGTCCATGGCCAAATCCACTTCATCAGAAGGGGGATCCATTTCCATGGACCCTGTCCCTGTGCCTCCTGTCAGATGGGTGTGCTTGGACAAGAGAAAGCAATTCAGTCCATTTTTGTGTTCCTTTTAGCACTAGTAATTTACATAATTGGAAAGCTCAAAATGCCCTATTTTCACAACACCCTCTGGCTCTAATCAATTTGTTAGTCAGTGTTCAAAACCCACTTCCCTAATTGGGACGATTGTCAGCAGTTACTGTTTACTCTATTTTCCTCAGAGAAAAGGAAGAGAATTTGGAAAGCAACCAAGGATTATGTGAGGTCAGAGACTGGGGGAATTGGACAGAAACAGACAGAGGCAATAAATATTGTTTAGCTCCAGCAAACAACTAATTGGGGTCCAAATACTGAGTTGAGAGCTAAAAATTTAGATGGACATTATAAGGATCTAATGAAAATGCTTCTCTGCACAAGACATGCAGGGCCCAGGAAGAGCGAAATCAGTGCCTCCTGAGAATCGGCCATGCTAGGACTAGGAGGAGATCACCATGAAGCCAAATAGTCTTTCTGGTAAGCTGCCACACAATGTGGGGCCCAGTAAGAGAGAAGTCAGATAACATCTCCTGTGAGCCTACTGATGTGCACACTGAGAATCAAGAACTGTCCCACCCTCACCCCGTAAGCAACTGGCTGGTTCTGAGGACAGGCTGAGCTGATAGCAACTGAGGTACAAAAAGCAACTGAATGCTTGTTGGCTCACTTTTCAGGTCTGGGGCCAGCGGTCTGAGTGTCTGTTGGGAGAATGACAGTATGCAGTATAACAAACATGGGGGATCTCCTACACTCTTGTTTTTGAGGTTCAATATTGTTCTCACTGTTTTGTTTTGTTCTGATTAATTATTTGGCTTTATTCATTGTTATACTCTGACTGGTTTTATTCTGTTTTGTTTGGGTTTGATTTTCCTCTATCTAATAAAATGGACAATTATAGTAAAGATAACAAGATATACTATAGTGGTCATTGCTATTTTCCTGTTATTCTGCTTTGAAGTTCTGTACTAATTTTACTACTCTGCTTTGATCAACTTTATTGTTTTGTTTTGTTTGGTTTATTATCTTTAAAATAAATTTTAGAAAATAATGAAAGGGTGCCGGGGATTTAGCTCAGTGTCTTAAGTGCTTGCCTGGCAAGCGTGAGGTCGTGAGTTCGATCCCCGGTACCAAAAAAAAAAAAAAAAAATGAAAGGGCTTCTTGAGGCTGCCTGCCATCCCACCAAATTAAGCAAAGTGGCATGAATATGTCAGGGAACAGATGAAAGTCCCGCTGTGTCCCTTGAGCACCTCCTTGAGGCATAAGGACATACACTTCATACAACCCACAGGTGTCTGAGAACACTCGCAGGTTAACATGTCTTTTGTGACTCAGCTGGCCCCGACATATGCCATGAATTACGAAGACTGGATGGGTTTGCAGCCATGGTTATGATCCAGTTGTGTGAGGTATCTCAGAAGGTGTATCATAACAGAGAGTAAAAGTGGAAACTGCAGGAGGAACAGACAGAAGTGATGCTGGCAGCTTATAAGAAGGAGGCTCAGCTGGGAGCTGGAGGAAAAGGTGGTAAGGAAAACCAGTCCCAACGGAGAGAGAAACACCAGCTGGACCCAGACCAACATGCCTATTGTAAGGAAAATGGACATCTCAAGTATGTCCAAAGCTGCTGCAGAGGTAAAAGGGGGAAGTGCTTGTGATGGATTCAGGGAAAGTTTCAGAATGACAGGGTATAAGTCTCTGTCTCTAGCCCCAGGGAACCCATGTTAACCATAAATGTAGGGAGAAAGCCTGTTAAATTCCTGGTGGACATGGTTACAAATATATCTGTAGTTACTCAACCAGTAGCCCCAATCTTAGGCAAGAAAACAAATGTACAAAGGGCAACTGGACAGTCTTAAACCCATTCTTTCTGTGAACCATGGCAGGTTCAAGTGGGGTGACAAGTTGTTAGTCATTCCTTTGTGCTTATGCCTGCTTATTCCTTTCCCCTTCCTGGGTTGAGAACTTCATTGCAAACTGTGAGCTCAGATTTCTTTTACCAGCTCAGAAACTTTGTTAAGTACTGGAGAAGAGTTCCCTTCTGAGGCTCATGTTCTAATAATTACTTTTCCTATGCAAAATAAAAGAAAAAAATCACCTCTTAGATTCTGGAGGACAAGAATAGAAATCAGAACACTCTGTCTTTCCCTCTTGGAATCAGCATTTTCCCCTGGTTTGGGCAGAAGGCAATCCCTCAGGTCCAGTGGCTCATGTGCTCCTGGTGATTGTGGAATTAGTGGGACACATGAAGCCATTCCACTTGAAACAATACCCAAAGACCATGGGAGCTAGGAAGGGGATTAAACCTCATGTATGAAGGATGCTTGGGTCAGGGATACTGAAAAAATGTCAGTCCCCACAAAATATGCCTTCATACTGATTCAGAAACCTGGGACAAATGAATATAGATCAGTCCAGGATTTTCAAGCTGTAAACAACTTGGTTATCACCCTTTATCTTACACCTTGCTCAGTTTACTTCCACCTTCACAGACTTGGTATACTGTGTTACATTTAAAAGATGCTTTCTTTTGTATTCCTTTGTCTATGGGTGTCCCAGGAAATCTTTCATTTTAAATGGGAGGAACCTGAGGGGGAAATGTAAGTGTCAACCAACTTGAACAAGTCTCTCCCAGGGACTTAAGAACTCCAAAACAATATTCAGGAAAATCTTATCCAAGGATTTAGTGCCTTTTAGTAAAAAAAAAAAAAAAAAATCCTGAAATCTCTCTCTTACAATATGTTAATGACTTGCTCTTAGCTTCAGATACACAAGAGCTGTGCCAAGAAGGAACAAAAGGGCTGTCAGGAAAGCTTCAGGATAAGGGGAATTGAGTGTCTAAAAGGAAGTCTCAAATCTGTGTACAAAATGTAAGCTTTGGGGGATTTTTATTAAATGACGGTACATGCTCCTTGTTAGCCTCACATATTCAGGTCATTCGGGGCCCAAGGGAACCTATAACCAAAAAAGACTTGAGGGAATTTCTGGGGATAGTTGGATACGTCATCTCTGGTTCCTAATTTTATAGCCATAGCAAAACACCTGTGTGAGGCTCTGAAAGGAGGAAACAGCTCCTCTTTGGAGTAGAACCCAGATGTCAGGTGGTTTTTAAGACTTTGAAGGAGATTGGTAAGTGCCTCTGCCCTGGCACCACCAGACATTGCAAACCTTTCCACTGTTTGTCCTTAAAAAAGAAGATATTGCTTGGGGTGTGCTGACCCAAATCCTGAGGCCTTAGAAGTACCCTGTGGCATATTTATCTAAGATACTAATCCCTGTGATGGCTGGAGGGTCCCCTTGGCTGAGTTCTATTGTGACCACTGCCATCTTAGTTAAAAAAAAAAAAAAGAAAAAAGAAAACTAACTTTAAGATAAAAATTAAATGTTTGCTCCTCATGCAATAGAAACCCTGTTGAGAGGACCCTGTGGTAAGTGGCTATCAGGAACTAGACTAGCTCATTATCAAGACACTCTTTTAAAAGACCTTAGGCTAAAATTCTTAATCCTTCCTCCCTTCTGCCTATGTCCCTAGAGCTACCTGAGCATGACCACCATGAAGCAATTGTGATGGTCTACTTAGCATGACTGGACCTGCAGGGTATGCCCACACACGACATGGACCTGACCCTGTTCTCAGATGGCAGCAGCATGGTAACTGATGGGGTTCAGAGGGCAGAATGGCAATCATCACCCTTGAATGGACCATGCAGTCTGAAGCATTGCCTTCAAGAACATCTGTGCAAAAAGCTGCACTCATAGCCCTCACATGGACTTTGGAGGTAGAAAAAGCTAAGTGGGTAAACATTTACACTGATACCCACTATGCATTTGCCACTCTACATGTGCATGGCACCATCTACAAAAAAGAGGCCTCTCAATAGCAGGAGAAGAAGAGAGTAAAAATTGTCAGGAAATATTAAATCTAGTTCAGGCTGTTTGGTTGACTGCCAAAGTAATAGTGATTTATTGTCCTGGACACCAGCTGGGAAACTCCTTAAAAACCCAGGGAAGTTGGACCACTGACTTAGCAGCAAAGCTGGCAGGCATCAGGAAACGAAAGCCTGAAGTCCATGTTTCAGTGACCCCACTTTTAAAACCACCCAAATACTCAGAGGCTGAACTAAGCTGAGCTAACACAGAGGAGGCCACAGATAAGAACAGATGGCAAGTTTTACCAGAGGAAAAGTGTTCCTCCCAGATGCTGTGGCACGATTTGTATACAGGACTTGCATAGACACATCCGTTTGGCAAAAGCAAATATGGCAAAATTGCTTGGTCACCATTTCTTTAGTCTCAGGCTCTGAACTTTATGTGCTTCAGTGACTGAAAGGTGCACAACTTGCACTTGCAATAATCCTGTCTCTTGGCTCCAACAACAACTGGCTACCCAGAGGCAAAGGATTTTGCCATTTGAAAATGTTAAAGTAGACTTTACAAAATCGAACCTACTAGTAGACACAAAAAAGTTCTATTGGTTCTAATCTGTACCTGTTCAGACTGGGTGGAGGCTTTCTCCCCACTAAAACTGAGACATCTAGAGAAGTACTTAAAGCCTTAATGGAGTTGATGATACTCTGGTACAGGCTCCCCATAACAGTGGGTATCTCCAACAGACTGTGTTGCAGGTGTCACTCTGTCACAATTCACTCTCCTATTCACTCCTTTGAGCCAAGAGACAAAGTTCTGGTTAAAGCTTGGAAGGAGGAGCCCCTCCAACCCAGATGAGAGGGCCCCCATAAGGTTATTTTAATTGTGTTCCCTGCTCTTTAAGTTATAGCTCATGCACCATGCATTCATTATTCCAGGGTAAAGAAGTGGATACCTGTGACTCCCAGCTCACCTGTCCAGATGCTGCTGCCCATAGCTCTGACTGAGGCCTCATTGTTTCTGGCTGACAAGCTCCATCACTCTCAGAGACGACAACAGAGAGCCACCACTACCAGATTGACACAATGACTCTTGCTGCTGTGCTGTGTCTGGCTCTCTTCCTACACACTGTACCACTGCTGCCAGAACGGACCAACTCACAGATAATAAAATGGGTTGATTCCTCCTCAGAACATTTATGGTACTAGGGAAAGAAAGCCATTTTTATGCAAATGGTTCTGAAATTATAGTAGAAACTTTAGTCAAATTAAACCAGAGTTCAAAAGACTGGACTAAAACTTATTAAAATAGCCAAGGTTGGTATAAATAACTGTCCAATTTATATCTGGGGCTAAACTTATTTATCACTGGGCTGATAGGACCGATAATAGTCCTGATTCTAAGTCTTCACAGATGCACAAAAGACAAACAACACTGGGAGGAACTCTGACACTGACCTCAAAGTTTGAAGCAAAGGTGTACCAACTTGCTGGACCCGAGGACTGACATGCTACCCTTGGCTCAGACCCTGCACTTGTGCACCCAGCACACTTTTCCTGCATACCACCCCACCAGCCCAGAGGACCTCGGCACCTTAGGCCCACTGCCCTCAGCGACCCTCCCCATCTCCTAGACCAAGTATTGCTTCTGATGTTTGGCTCACACTCCCCACCCCAGAACCTTGAGCTGCAGTAGATTAACTGTGCTGGGTTGATGGGAGACTCAGTAACCCCTCACCCAAACAGAAGACCTTAGCAGGCTCCAGTCACTGAGGTGAGTTTGCCCATAAAACAGAGGTCTTCAGAGGGTAAATAGGAGCAGTAACAAAACTCCCTCCTGCTGTAAAACCTTGGAGAGCTTGACAATGGTGTAGGTGATTCCTTCCTCCACAAAGAGAACATCAAGCAGGTTGAGGAGTGTGCCAATAAGGGCTCCCCCAACTTGGGGGATTAAGGGTTTATAAGACACCCAGTGACACAGCAGGGTCTCAGCTGAGAAAAACACTATAGACAGGGAGATCTGGTAACCTGTAACAACCTGAAGACATAGCAACAGCAGGAACTAAGGGTTGACTTATGTGAATACTCCTAGGCTAGTCAGCCCAGGAAGAATACAGGACTCACCCAACAGGACCCACAGGAGAAGTTCAGGTGACTGGTCCTCCTCTTTATTGTGGTATTCAATATTCAGACAAACATCCACCACACAGTAGGACCCTAAGCTACACACTGCCAATAGTTGTGACTGTTGGGATTGAAAAACCAAATATTAACCCAAAGAGCAAAAACAACAAAATGAAAAAGCAAAATGAAATCTCAAACATCTAGTCCATCAGGAGAAAGAACAGGTGAAAGTGAAATAGAAGACTTTAAAAGTCATACACCAGAAGTCTCTGAAAAGATAGCAAATGAAATAAAGAAACAAATCCATAAGGCTATAGAGGAAATCAAATTAGAAATAATTTCTCATGTAAAGAAGAAATAACAACCTTAGTAAACAAATTGCTCAGCATAGCTAGAGAAGAAATAGATAAAAAAAAATACAGGAGCATGGGAAATTGATTGAAGCCTTGAATGAATAATATAGAAAACAAGCAGAATCCATGAAACAAATTCAAAGAGATATCCAAGAACAAAAAAATTCTATTGAAAGCTTGCAAAACTGTTTAAATGAAGCTAGGGATAGAATTCCGGACCTTGAGGACAGGATCACAGATAGCAATCATAAAAGTGTAGAACTTTAAAAAACAACAAAGCAGCATGAAATGACAATCCAGCAGCTTCAAGATGATGCCAAGAGAAACAATATAAGACTAACAGGCATCAGTGAAGATGCAGGAGTCAATGCAAATGACATAGATAAACTATTCACAGAAGTAATAGCAGAAAATTTCCCAAACATGGGGAAAAATCTGATATATAGATAAGAGAGGCATATAGAATGCCAAACAGTCACAACCAACATAAATCTACACCCAGACATATAATAATTAAGATCCCAGACATACAGCATTAAAGCTGTTAGAGAAAAGACACAACTCACCTATCAAGGAAAACACATTAGAATCATGGCAGACTTTTCAGCATAAACCCTCAAGTTAAGACAATCTTGGAGTGAAGTATTTCAAGCCCTAAAAGAAAACAACTTTCATCCCAGACTGATGTACCCAGAAAAACTGTCTTTCACATTTAATGGAGAAACAAGATACTTCCATGACAAAGAACAACTGAAGAAATTCATGTCCACCAAACCAACCCTAGAAAGAGTACTGAAAAACATACTAGATAGAGATAAAAATGATCACAGTCTCCAGCACAGCAATAGAAAGAAACCATCAGGCTAGGCAAGAAATTAAACAAAGGAGAAAAGGAGAAAACAAACAACAGGAGCATAAGATGACAAAACTAAGCCAGTACATATCATATAAAGAAGAGGAAAGCAATGAATAATGAATTGAGTGATATATCAAGAAAAATCATTATGTGGACTTTGGGTATTTCAGAAACAGAAAGCTCTCATAGCACTCTCAAGCAAAGTTCCTGTAGAAAAAATGACACCAAATACTCTTCCAGAAGCAGTGGTAGATTTTGAAAAATTCCTTCAACAAACAGGTGGATTTTAGGGTAGCTGGGATAATTATGACTATGAGACCTTTGTAAAGGTGAGAAATAAACATAAAGGGAAACCTGTATTTATGAGAGAAGGTTTAGAACACCTTCCAGGAAGAACACAGGATGAAATTCAACAGCATGGGAAACTGTATTAAAAATGTCTGGCTCAATTCACCCCTCTAGTGAGCAGCTGTGAGCCTACTAGGGCATGGGCTAAGAATCAAACATCCCCCACCCCCTGCTAGCAAGTGAGAGCCAGAGATCTGAACATGTCTTGCGAGTTTGACTATAGGCAATATAGCAAATAAGGGGGATTTTCTTCTGCCATCTCTTTGAAGGCAAATATTTTTATCTCTGTTTTGCTCTGTTCTAATCAATGATATTGCTCTACTCAATATTCTGTTTTTATAATTTTGGTATTTGCTTCAATATTACTCTACCTGGTTGAAGGAACAACTATTGTGAAGAAAACCAGATATACTATTGTACCTATTGCTGTTATCCCGGTAACCTGCTCTGAGGTTCTGTACAAATTTCACTGCACTGCCTCAGTTGGCTATGTCCTGTCTTGTTCTGCTGTATTTTACTATCTTCAAAATATGATAAATAAATAAAATAAAATAAATAATAAATAAGAAAAAATTTAAAAAGTAAATAACAACAACAAAGCAGATCAGTAAAGTACTGAGCAACTTGAAACATGTTATAACTAAACATACAATGGACTTAAAAAGCAAAAAGGAGGAAAAGCAAAAGGAAGAAAAGTTTATATCTCTAAAGGGTATAATTGCATGTATATTTAAGGGTGTAGGATTGATAATTATGTTGCTAAGTTTTTGTTGGATCAGAGAACAGAACTGTCTGCAGCCTCATTGTTTGAATGTCCACTTTGTATGCTTTAATTTTTGTAACTTGAACAACTACATCCAAAAAGACAATATGTAATGTGTCAACTAGTAATTTCTTACTGTTCATTTTTTTATGAAATTCTGTATTATTTCTATGCTTTTTTTTACTGTTTTGCTCTATTTTTCCCCTCTCTTTAAATAAAATTTTAAAAAATGTCTGGCTCCAGAAAAAAGAAAACAAGAGTCTATACAGGATTAGAAAACTAAAAAGCAGCAAGAGAAGCAGGAAATTTTCAAGTTAAAAGAGAAAACAGACAATGTTCCTGTGCTTTTTCATAATAAACCAGAAGGTAATCAAAAGCAAAAGGAGGAAGGAAGAATAAAACAGAAACTGGTAATTGAAGCTTGGAAAAAAACAGAAACATATACAACTGTTAATGAAATATGCTTCTTAGTTAAAAGAAGAGGAAGAGAAAGAGAAAAAACAGCAAAAAAAAAAAAAAACAACCACCTTTAACTAAAATTACTACTAGAAGGTTACGCCAAGCAGAAGTATCACTAGCCTAGTCAGATTGATTATTGTAAGTTTCATGCTATATCATCATTAATGGTTCCTATTTCTACTAAGATGGTATTTAGGGTATATGTTGGCCTATGACTACTGTAAGAATTATTTATAGAAGTTTATTTTTAAAACATTATCCATCTGTGGTCAATCAGTGAGCAACAAAATACAAAGCCTCCTGGGAAAAACAACTCATTTGCCAGAATAAAACACCCTAGAGAAACCCAGACAGAGGCAGATGGATCCTCTTGACACAGGAAGAAATTAAAACATAAAAAAGCTCATCAAATACTTTGGGACTACAACTGAAACAGCTAAAAATTATGGGACACAGTGTTTTCGTTCACGGCAACCTGCCAAGTTTGCAAAGGCCTGAATCTGTGCCAGCCGGTAGAGCCACCCAAACTTGTTCCCGCCGCCACTCACAGGAAGCACAGCAGCGCTGAAGTCGGGGGTTAGTGAGCCCAACGGAGAGTGGAGTGGGTGAAGGGACCTTCATTAATCCACGGTCAGTGCTGGGAATGAGAGCTCCCCCTCACGGAAAGAGCACAACCAAATGGGCGACATGTTGGAATCAGGCAGGAGGAGCCTGAACTGGGAGCCACAGTGACTTCAGTTGGTTCCTCCCTCCCAAGAGCAGATTCATGGGATTTGCTTGGACTGGGCCACACCCCTGGCTGGGACCCAATGAACCATCCCAAATCAATTCCCTGTGCCTAGCAAGTACTAACTGAGTGATGACACCTGAGTGATAACTGATGCTGGCCTGGTGGGGAGGGGCAGCCAAATACAGCCACTGCTTACACCTCAGTGACAAGAGCAGGCAGGAGAGGGCAGAGTTCCCTTGCCAGCATGCTAACTGAGTGATGACTAACTGAGTGATAACTGATGCTGGCCTGGTGGGGAGGTGCAGCCAAATACAGCCACTGCTTACACCTCAGTGACAAGAGCAGGCAGGAGAGGGCAGAGTTCCCTTGCCAGCATGCTTCAGAGGAAACATGGCCAACAGGGAAGGGGGCTGGGACCTGCATGGTAACCCCTGTGGAGCCAGGGCCATGACAGGAGAGAGAGGCAGGAGGAGGACCCCAGCCCAGAATCCTGAGAGCACTGATCCAGGAGAAGGAAAAACAAAGGAGACTGAGGGTGGCAAACACACAACATCAGACATGCTTCAATGGACGTTAAGAGATATCTTCAGGACCCTGTAGAGAAACTCAAAACTGAAATATTAAATCAGGTAAAGCAAGATATGAGTAGAGTAATAAAAGAAATGCTCTCAGGAAGCATCGTTCAGGATGATACAGACAGAAGAAAGGAGGAACACAAAAAAAGGAGAGAAACATTTGATAAAGAATATAAAGAAAATATAGAATACATGAAGCAGATTCAAAGAAACTACCAGGAAATTAAAATCTCCATTCAAAGCTGGCAAAACTCCTTAAAAGAAACTAAGGATAGACTATCAAAACTTGAAGACAAGTTTGCAATGTGTGATCATGAAAGGAAAGATCTCTTAAAAATAACAAGGAAACAGGCAGTAACAATACAAAGGCTAGAAGATGACAAGAGAATCTACAATTTAAGAATAAGAAACATGAACGAAGAAGCAGGAATACATACAGGTGAATTACAAAAGCTATTCACAGAAATAATTAAGGAAAACTTCCCAAACATGGGAAAAGAAAATGACATTCAATTATGTGAGGCATACAGAACTCCAGCCACCTACAACCAAAACAGATCTACACCCAGATATATAATAGTCAAGATACCAGAAATTCAATATAAAAACAGAATATTAAAAGCCATCAGAGAAAAGAAACAGATTACCTGTAAAGGTAAGCCCATCAGAAACACAGCTGACTTCTCAACACAGACCATCAGATCAAGAAGAGGTTGGGGTGAAGTGTTACAAGCCCTGAAAGAAAATAACCTCCAGCCCAGATTGATGTACCATGCAAAACTGTCACTAGAAATTAATGGAGAAACAAGATGCTTCCATGACAAAGAGGAAGTGCGGGAGTTTGTGACCACTAATCCAACCCTACAGAGAATACTGAAGGACATTCTAGAGAGAGAGAGAAAAAAAATACCAGGCTTTTAGGAACAGTGACAGAAAGGCCTCAATGAGTGGGGCAGGCAGAACAATGAAGGAGAAAACTAGACAAACAAAGGCAGAAAAATAGCATAGCAGAAATGAGGCAGAGAAGGATAACTAGAAACTCTAACATAGATGGCCTTGATACACTATGTTGTTAGTAGTGTACCAGGATTTAAAACCCACATTACTCACACTACTCTGCTTAGATGTATTATATTCTGTTCCAGTCATTCTACCTGTACTAGATTTGAGGGCACAGCCAGAAATCCCAAAAATAACAGGATATAGTACAGTAATCATCCTTAATTTCCTATTAATCTAAAGCTCTACACTGTTCCTATTAATCTAAACCTACACTGTTTTACCATGACTGATCATAATCAAATCTGATTTGTTGGAATCACTGTTTTGTATTGATAGATTTTATTCAAAGCTGTTATGATTGATAGGATCAAGTCTGAGAGTATAGGCAACTGCACTTAAGATGACAAGATCCACTAGAATATCCACTATGGTTTGATTATTACCTGCCTTTGAAGTTTTATACTGTCTACAATGTTTTACTAATATAGTTATTTACTGCTTTACTCAATTATACTGCTATATTCAATTATGCCTGATGATACAGACAATTCTATTGAAGATAATAAGAAACAACACAGTAATCATTGTAGATCACCTTGTACTGTGGTTTTATATGACTTTTTGGTTTCATGTTTTTATAGGAATTTTTTTTGTTTTGTCTTGCTAAGTTTTGTTTTTCCCTCTAAGACAGAAAGGATAGAAATACATGTAGAGATTCATGCATGCATAGCTGTTTACACTCTCACTGTTTGACTATCTACTTTGTATGCTTTAATTTTGTAATTTGAACAACTATTTCTAAGAGGATAATATGTAATTTATTAACTAGTGATTTCTTATTGTTTATCTTTTTTTGGAATTCTGTATTATCTCTACCCTTTACATGCTTTTGTTTCTCTTTAAATAAAAAAAGATTAAAGTAATTATATGTACTGTAAACATGTACTAATAGAAATAAAATTTTTAAAAATTAAAAAATATATTTTAAAAAAGCTTGAATGCATTGTTTCTAGGACTGCCCAACAGTGGCACCTCACAGGCAAAGAAGTCTGCTGCATTCTTGTCTGCAGAGCTCCAAAATCAAACAGAACTTGAGAATTTACTGAGTAAAAGTACACACTGTTTTTGAAGCAGAATAAGAACATAAAAGAGACTCATTTTTTTTCAATCAGGGGCCAACATACTTATATTTACCTATTATACATAAATATAATAATAATATATTAAAATAATACATTAAAATTTCTTTTTAACAACAATAGGCTTAAAAATATTCCAGAATGATCCACGTTAGTCATTCCACCCAAAGTACATTCTCATTTCTTGTTAGTTGAAAGTACATCAATTACTCATTCAGTGGGCTTTGAGGAGCCTTCACTCCTTGGCCTCCATGTCACCTTTGTTGCCAGGATGGGCTCTGACCCCATGGAAGACCATGAATGAAGTGCACTGTACCTGCGTCCATCCCTGTGTGGGAGCTGGGCAGGCAGCAGGCTCCTGAGGATGCTGTGAGCTCCTCCGCAGAGAGAGCCCCCATTGCTCCTCCCCCTGTGTAGTACCTTTTCCCATGAATGTAAATGAATTAGGATTCCAGACCCTTAAATAGGGCCCAATACAGTATGAGAACAGCAGTTCCTGGGACACTTGAAGGCTCTTCCTTTCCTAACTACTTTGGGTAATAATTGAATGGCAAGTAAGGATGTCTCTTATACATTTATGGTTTAACTGGTTGCCATTAATAAGTGTGGATTCTGGGTGACTTGGTTTCCAAGAAAAGGCTCTAGATACCCTGAAAGAATTAGCTCAGCACAACCTACAAGGCAGATTTGCCCATAGTGACTTCCCAAGTGCAGTGAACTCCTCAGCCCACCTTGAGACTGCCTGAGAGTTCGTCCCACGGTGTATATATGACGCTCTTCATGCACGCATCTGTTAGTGGACACTGACTGACTCTACATCTTGGCTATTGTAAAAAGGGCTACAGTAAAGATGGGGTGCATCTTTCATAAGCTGCTTGTCATTTCCTTCCTCATAGAGTGGTCCCACTGCTTGAGTTTTTTTAGGGAATCTCAGTGTAAAGTGTAAGCTGTTAAGGCAGTTTTCTTGTCTAAAGTCCATTTATCTTAAATGTATGTTTATGATTTTAACTTTATATTTGTACATGTGCACATTTGCAGGAATTTTTGTGTACGTTAGTACCTATGCCTCAAATAACTTGTGTATTAAGGGAATATGCTTGTTATGTTTTGAACTACTGTGCTTTAAATAAACATGACAAGCTTTCAAGCAGTCTCAGAGTAAGCCTGCTGGGGTCACTTGGGGTCACTGGCACTATGGTCAGTCCCTATCATCACAGTTGTCCTGCAAGCTGTCCTGTTGGAGCCATTGAAGCTGGAAATCAGCAACATCCAAACTTTGTTCACATGGACTACCTGCAAATATATTTCCACACAGAATAAAGAGATGGCCTCACAATATCAGTATTTTGACATCATTTTCAAGGCAAAATTCACCTCTGCTTTAATTGCCAGATGTTTTTCCAGTCCTTATATTTTTCAGATTTGTAGAAGCATGTTATTATTACCACAATTTCTGTTCAAACCAAATTTGTGGTTCCATGAACAAGAAACAATGAAGTTACAAATCAAAGGAGGAAGCTATAAGAGTTTTACTATAAAAAATAAGAAAAAGCTTGTGATAGGTATCTATCATAAGGGAATCCCAACTGGAATTCCAAACAGTCTTTCATGTATAAGCAGAGTGCAGAAGACTGCAGGAGAGGGCTTGAGTTCAAAAGAAAACTGGTTATCTCACCTTTGCTTTTTCAGGCTGCACTTGAAATCCAAATCAAAGCTGTTAGCTAGATTAGCACACTCTGGGTAAGAGTCTTCTTCTGCGAGGGAAAAGCCATTATCTATCCATTCTCATCCCAGCCTTTCCCCTTTGTTCTTGTGGGAATTTTTTCTTCTGGCTTATCTAAGCTTAACCTGCTATGTTCTTACTTGGTTGCTTGAGCTAGCTCTTTTATCCAACCCTATCTTTTGGCTTCTCTAATTACCTACTCATAATAACTTAACCAAACTACTATAATGTCACATTAAATTAGGTGCTAATTACCAGAAATGAATAAAAACCCATCACAAATATTATTCAGTTTTCAGGAAGATAACACCAGACAGGCAGTTCTGGCATTTAAGAAAGCTCTTTTGTATAGAAAGTCTTGTCTTTTTCTTTCTCACTCCATCCTATACTCATCCAAGAGACCTGGAAAAGTGGCTGATGATGACAATAAAGAGGAAAAAACTGTCAACCTGCTATGAATTTGTGTTCTCTAAATTGAAGAATGAATCCTAGGAACAACAGAGCTTAAGAGCATAATGTATTTACTGGGGGAAAGAAAGCTGCTGGGAAAGAGAGACAAAGGACCCTGAGTAGGTTGCCAAGGACCTGGCCTTTTGAAAGGACTTTTTAAACAGCAAAAAGGTAAAATGGGTCCAAAGGTGGAGAAAATGGAAAACTGCAAGGTGGGCATGAAGTGGGACATAACTATGGTCAACTAATAAGATTATGAGCATAATTACTCAGTTAACATTGATTAAATGGGGATCAAATTGGGAAGCAAATTATGTAGCAAGTGGATATGAAACAGAAAGGGGCTTTTCCTGTAGGGAGTGAGTCAGTGACTCCTCCTGACTTTTGGAAGGTGCTGATACCTATTTAGAATATCAATCACTGCTGTTTATCCTTAGGGGAAGTATGGGGGTACATTTATTTCATCTTGTGTCTTGTGTCTCCCCCACAGTTGCAGGGCTTCCCATCTTCTGCACTGGCTCTTTCATAGGCTCAGCCCTGTCTGACTGCCTACAATGTGTTTACCTAACTCCATTGTCCATAATGATATCATAAAATGATGATGGCGTCCTTGGCTGAGCAGCCACTGCAACTTGCAAGTATTTCCTTAACTACTTGCTTCCCTTGACTTTTCATTTTTGTTGAACTCAGTGCTGCTGAGACACAACTCGGAAGGCAACAGTCCTAAAGGACAAGGAAGAGCTCCTGCCACCCCAACAGCTCCAAGTGGCAGTAGCATGGCACCAGGAAGACAGCTTGGTGGCCACTTGGGCCACTGGTGTAGGTCTTCTGGTTACTGTGGCATCCATCCCCTGATCTGTGCATGAGATGGTGCAGCATCCAGATTTTTCTTAGTGTCCTCGGCAATCTAGTGAGGGGTCCCCTGCATGACAACAGAGACCTCATCGGACCCTGGGAGGAATCAGAATGCAACTGGACCAGGCCCTGGGATAAGGTAGGCCTGCCAGGGATTGTGTCCCTCAGTGACCTGTTTACCTGCTTGTTTATCTGTTTGTTACCACCTCTGCTGCTGGAAAAAGAGGAAATAATCACTCCTGGACATCTACTTCTGATACCTGCTCTTGGTCCAGTTTCTGCTTTAGTCAGAGTAGTCAGCTGCAGCTTCTATTCCAGTTATTCTTTCCCCTGGGGATTGGGGATGAGCATGTATTAACCTCTGTGTGCCTGTGTGGACTGAGTGAGAGCAGCCAGTGTAAGCCATAGGCTGGTCGACCCGTGCACCAAGACTGGGAAGCACTGGTCGTGGTGCTTGATAGGGCCCTCACCTGCAATATCACGGTGATGATGCATGGCATAACAGAGACATCACATTGTCCTTAGCTAAGTCTCACCTAATCCCCTCGAGGGGGGTGGCCAGGCAGTCATCTGGTTGGTCACTGCTCTGGGAGTGGCTCCCATCCTTTTTTTGTGACTCCATTCAAGGGTACATAACACATACCATAAGGAGTTAGAGTGGGTGCAAGTCAGAGTAAACCCACTGTGTTAGACTTCATGATAAAAACTTCAAAAAAGGCTTATCAGTAGACTACGGAGTGAAAAATGGAAACACAGCAGCGCTTTGCTTTCTGTGAGATCAACTGGCCATGCTTATGCCCTGCTCCACCACCAGAGGGAACCCTGAACTTGGAAATCGTCCATGGACTCTGGGGCAAAGTGACTGATCTTGCACAGAGAGGCCATCCTGATCAATTAATTTCCTTATATTGATTCATGGCGGGTACTGTGTAAAAATCCCCCACCATGGCTCCAAGCTTGTGCTTGCCAGGAAAAGGTAACTCCTGGTGATTAACGATGACCAGAAAAATAAAAAGACCTCAAAGTCTAAAACCAAAAAAATTTATCCTATCCTGCCTGATGACCATGATAATGACTTCCCTCCTCCATACATGTGCGGCCATGCAAACCTGCCAGACCCGCCACCACCCCCAGATGCAGCCACAGCTCCAGACCAGTTGCCACTTAAATAGCCTGATTCTACTGTCCCATCCTCTCTGACTTTGCCTCCTCCCGAGGAGCTGCCTGAACCTAATCCCGTTAGACACTGGCTCTGCTCATCACATCTCCAGATGCCTCCTCGGGGATGCCCTGGCATAGGGGGACCAAATCAACCTCTTGCATACTACTGCCAGCCTTTTAGTTCCAATGATCTTCTCAATTGGAAACATCATAGCCCACCATATTCAGAAAAGCCACAAGCCATGTTCAATCTCTTGACCTTAATCTTCTAGGTGCCTTAGCCAGCTTGGGAGGACTGCAGACAAATTCTCCTGACCCTTTTTAGCACTGAAGAATGAGCTTGCATTTCACAGAGTGGATAATCTTGGCTAAGGACTAAAGTTCCAGAGAATGTTGCTGACCCAAAGGCCTAGGTGAATACTGCTTCTATGCTAACCCGCTGGATTGGGACTTTAACACTATCGCCGGCAGCACAGCTTTGTTGAAATGCACTCCTAGAGGGAATAAAAGCAGGAGGGAAAGCCCATCAACATGTCTAAGATAGCTGATGTCATCCAAGAGCCAAATGAAAGTCCATGACAGTTGATGAGTGACTGTGGGAGGTTTAGCAGACTTACACCCATTGGATCCTGAGGCTCCTAAGATATGGTGAATTCAATTTTTATATCACAGTGTGCATCTAACATTTGGAAGAAAATCCAAAAGACTGAGGGTTTCTCTGGTATGACTGAGGGTTTCTCAAGTACTCCAGAGAGCTCTAAAGGTTTTTACAAACTGAGAGGGAGAAGAACAGAGAGAATGGAAATGTTGTCAGCCTGCGTTCGTAGCATTTTGGGATGCTTCTTTCAAAAGGGTTGCAAACTGATCAACAGTGAAGCCAAAATCAAGGCAACAAGGCTTCACAGGGGTCCCAACTCTGAAGAGGCAGCCATTCCTACACTCTGCCCCAAACCAATGCACCAGATGCAAGCAGTTCAGACACCGGAAAGACAAATGTCCCGCCACCTGAGAGACCACCAAGACTCCACAGCACTGAACTTGCCTCCACCAACATTAGGGCTAAATATTCCATTGTCATCCAACCTGTTGCCCCTGGACCTCTCACCAAATCACCAACAGTAATGGGGGCTACTGACATATCTGCCTCAAAGGGTTTTGCCAATGCAGATCCTCTGAGTTTGGAGGACATCTCATCAAACATGAATTTTGATACATGCCTGAATGTCCTGCTCCTTTGCTGGGCCAAGATCTCCTGCCAAGATTGGGGACAATGAGCTCTGACCATGGAGGGACTCAAGGTGCAGCATAGAAAGGCAATTCTCCCCCCTCTCGGTAAGCCGCCCACACCTGAGCTGGAAGGAGAACCAGAAGCCCCAGAGATCTGACCATGAAGGGACTCAGACTCAGGGTCCAGCACAGAAAGGCAGTCTTCCCGCCCTCTTGGTAAGCGCCCCTGGCATGAGGCAGGGGAAGAATCACTCAGCAGCTCCCATGAGCCTACTGGCGAGCAGGCTAAGAATCAACCCACCACCACCGCCACCACCACCACCGCCCCCAGAAATCTAAACATCTCTTGAGAAGTTGACCATATGCAATGTAGTAAATAGGGGAGATTTTCTTCTATCATCTCTTTGAAGGCAAATATTATCACTGTTTTTCTTTGTTCTGATTAATGATATTGCTCTATTCAATGTTCTGTTTTGATAAGTTCTAGAATGTCCTGCATTTCATTTGATTTGGCTATACCTTATTGAAAGAACAACTGTTGTGAAGATAATGGGATATACTATGGTACCTATTACCGTTAGGCCAGTAACCTGTTGAGGGTCTCTGTACCAACTTCACTGCACTCTCTCAGTTGGCTTTGTTCTGTCTTGTTCTGTTGTATTTTGCTACTTTCAAAATAATAAAAATTAAAATAAATAAAGAGTAAATAACAACAAAACCGATCAGTAAGGTACTGAGCAAGCTGAAATAAGATATAACTAAACAGATAATGGACTTGAAAAGCAAAAGGAGGAAAAGAAAGCACTCTAAAGGATGTAACTGCATGTATGTTTAAGTGTAGGATTGATGACCATGTTGCTGGGTTTTTGTTGGATCATTGAATGGAACTGTTCCCAGCCTCACTGTTTGAATGTCCACCTTGTATGCTTTAATTTTGTAACTTTAACAACTATATCTAGAAGACAATATATAATTTATCAACTAGTGATTTCTTACTTTTTTTCCTTTGAAATTCTGTATTGTCTCTTCCCTTTTTTTCTGCTTTGCTTTTTTTTCCCTCTTTAAATAAAATTTTAAAAAAAAAGAAAAAAAAAGATTGGGTACAATAATCTCCTTTGCTCCCAGTGACCCTGGCAGCCTTGCCCTTGAGGCACCAACTCTGGGTTTGATACCAACTGTAATTGTGCCCACAGAAGAGTGATGACTCTATTAAGCAGAAATGCCCAAAGACTGTAATTCTAGGATTCTGAAAACTATGTTTCCAAAAGTTTGGGCAGAAAACTCACCCCCAGGACTAGCTGTTAACTAGGCCCCTTTGATGATCGAACTTAACCCAGAAGCTGTTCCCATTGCACTTAAACAATATCCTATACCTTCAAAGGCCCACCTTGGGATTCAGCCCCACATCTCCAGACTGAAACAAGCTGGGATTTTAGTAGACTGCCCGTCACCCTGGAACACTCCATGCTGCCAGTTAAAAAACCTAATGAGGACTATCAGCTGGTACAAGACCTCTACACCATTAATGCAGCCACAATGGCATTACATTCAATGGTCCTGAACCTATACACTCTTCTGGGCCTGCTTCCTCTTGAAGTTGCCGGGTTGACCTACCTGAATTCAAAAGATGCTTTCTTCTGCCTGTGAACAGCACCTGTTGCTCAGCTTCTTTTTGCCTTTGAATAGGAGGACCCTGACACAGGAAAGAAGGGACAATTCCATGGACACACCTCCCTCAAGTGTTCAAGAATTCTCCCACACTGTTTGGGAAGCCTTGGTGGCCCTTCTAGCCCATTTTCCCCATGACAGTTTCCATTGTACTCCTCTGCGTACATCAGCGATATCCTGATCAGAGACCCTAGTGAAGAGAACTGTTGGAGGAGAACACTAGCCTTCCTCCATCACTTATGTGACACTGGGTACAAAGTCTCCTGGAAAGAAGCTCAAACCTGCAAGCAGAAAGTTAGATATTTGGGGATTAATTTGGAAAATGGGATCTGACATTTGGGCCCAGGAAGAAATGAAGTCATTTGCTCCATTCCATGGCCTGATAACAAAAAGGGACTCAGAGAGTTTTTAGGGAAAGCTAGTTTCTGCTAAATTTGGATGCCTGGTTATGCAGAAAAAGCCAGGCCACTTTATGACATGTTTCTTAAAAAGCCCACAACTGAAAGAGAAGTAATAAATTGGACTTTAGAGGAAACTGGGGCATTCAAATAGATCACAGGGCCTCTGGCCACAGCTCCAACCTTAGAGATTCTGGATGTGACTCAACCCTTCAACTTGTTTGTGGATGAGAAACAACATAATGCCTCAGCAGACCTGACCCAAACAGTGAGACCCTGGGGAAGACATCACACTCAATATGCAGAGGGTGGCCCCCTTGTTTACAGGCAGTGTTGGCAACTGCCTCCTAATTAAAGAGGCTGACAAACTAACTCTAGGACAAACCTGACTGCCACATGCTGCTCTTGAGCTTCTCAACAGCTGGCGACATAAGTACCTGTCAAGCAGCTGCATCCCACAGTACCAAGGACTGCTTCTTGGAGCTTCAGCCAGTAAAGAGTTTAAATCCAGCCACCCATTTGCTCACAGAGTTGTGGAAGCCTTCATTTATGGACGAGCTCTTCACTAGCCACCCTGACCACAAGATGGAGCCGTTAGTGCACGCTGAGTCCACCTGGTTTACAAATGGAAGCAGCCTGTTAAAGATGGACAACACAGGGCCAACTCTGCTGTCATGACTACCAAGGAGGAGCTCATAGATGGACCTCTTCCCCAAATTGCTCAGCTCAATGAACTGAGCTCTGGGCACTCATACAGGCCTCAGTTGGGCAAAAGACAATGTGAACATTTATAAAGATTCTTGGTATGCCTTTCCTATGGTCCATGTCCATGGGATGTTGTTGTCAAGGACTGCAGACTCCTGACTGCTGAAGGAAAACAAATTAAAAACAAGGATGAAATCTCTCAACTTCTGACTAAAATTTGGAAGCCTAAAAAGGTAGCTGTTTTCCATGGCAAAGGACACCAGAAAGTAAGACACTGTTACTCTTGGCAATCATAAAGCCTCTAAACTGGCTGCTGAGGCCATATTTTGGAGAGAAAAATAATTGGGTCAAGAATTTAGAAAGTCAACATGAAGTTCCATCAAAAACTATTCTTAGCTTTCACAAAGGTCCTCTCCATTTTACTGAAGAAGAAATAAAGCAGGTAAAGCAGGATGGGGTTAATGAGGACCCAAATGGTGTCTGGTCCATACCAGACAACTGGATAATCATTCCAAAAGAGTAAAAATGCCTGGGTCAAAACAACACCATGACATCACCCATGGAGGAAAGACTGCCATGGCCCCACTGTTGGGTTGATATTATTGTATCCCCATATTGTCAGCAGTTTGTGAAGCCATTAAAAAAAGATGTCAAATTTGTGCAAGGATCAAAGCCTCAGCCAGTCCTCAGCCACTGGCTGGAATTCAACACACAAGACTCTCTCCATTTGAGGTTCTCCAAATAGACCACTGAACTTAAGCCATGCTGGGGCTACAAGTATTTGCTTGTTCTTGTTTGCACTTATTCTGGCTGGCCAGAGGCATTCCCAGTAAGGACTGAAAATGGGCTCTGAGATACTCAGAACATTGTTAAGAGAAATTATTCCCAGATATGGGCCACCTCTGCCTATAGGCAGTGACAACAGGCCATCATTTGGGGCAGAAATAACTCAGAAATTAGCCAAGGAACTAAACATCAGATGGAATCTCCTACAGGCCCCCAGAGCTTGGGCACGATGGAGCAAAAGAACAGAACCCTAAAGTCTTTACTGACAAAGTGTTACCAAGGAACCCAGACACCAAGGGTGAACTTGTTAACTATGGCCCTCATAAAAGTCAGAACTTCACCCTGGACCCACTGAGTACACCCCTTTTGAAGTCCTGTTTGGGAACCCTAACCATTGATTAAAGGCTTCCAAGGGAATTTACAACAGTTGAGAATTATGACCTTACAAGAACAGCTTATTCAGTTAGGAAAAACTTTCTCCCAGATACATAAGCTATAGCAGAGAGATCACCTATACTCACTGACATGCCTGCACACACAATACAACCCAGGTGATATGGTTTAGGTCAAAGACTGGAAAAAAAGATCCACTAACCCCGATTTGGAGGGGCCTCCACCTAATTTTTTTGGTTACTCCTCTGCAGTAAAAGTGACAACGATCCAGCCCTGGATCCATCACTCCAGGATCAGGCAAGCTCGTCCACATGACTGCTAGAAGACCTGCCATGATGAGTCAAACCCTCTAAAGACCAGCTTGAAAGGACAATGCACTCAAAGCCTTGCCACTGCCACTCCAGAAGCTGGCAGGTCAGTACATGGCTGAAGACAGAACAAACATTACACATTGCAGTACCTGTCCTGATTGACTGATTTTCTGTCATCCCGGTTGGGTTTTAATTATCCTTTTCTCATTGATTTTTAGTGCTTGCTATAGGACTTTGGGCTGTATCCCAGAGGACTGGAAAGTTCTCCATAAAGCTGCCTTCTTTCTCTTCTACATTGGAGTGACTGTTTTACTAGGCACCTTATTTTATTTTGCTAAATTGTTAATCCAATGTATTGTTATTCTGTTTGGTTTCTGATTCCATATCTCCTGTTAATCTCAGTGTTAGCATTCTCTGATTGGCAACTCTGGCAGACTGGAAGGGCTGCCTTTGTCTTCTGTTATATAAACATAATTCTTAGGATACTTACCTTTAGCTGCCTACACCTAAAGTAAAAATGACACTCCTGTGGATTATATGTATTAACATTTTGAAGTATATGGAAATTAGGGACACTGAGGATTTCCGGTCCAAATTGAAGATACAAACCCCATGATTATACTTAGTCAGACCAAATGGGACCCCTTCACAGCCTAAAGCATATTTGTATTTTTATGCATGTCAAACTCAGGCTAGTTTTCCAGACAGGGAAAACTACCACCATTCCTCAGGATATAGGATAAATATATTCTGAATAGGATTAAACTGGGAATAAGAGCACTGGTCTAATAACAAGTGTTTGTCCAGAATGATGACAAACAAAAAAACAGTGTAAGCCCCCTTACTCATCTGTGTTCTGCCCCAAATGGGATTGCCCAGATTTGGGCAGATTCAAAGTTAGCCCAACATCCCTCTAGACTGACCTACTAGAAGGGAACTTGTAAACTTTTACAGTGCACTATTCCGGATCCTTCCCATCAAGACTGAATGTCAGGTCACTGGGTAAAAGTCCAGGTAGACAGTTGGGGACTAGACTCATGGTTTATTTTAAAACTCATAAAGGTCTGGATACCCTCTGCATTCCCATCCATATAAAGATTCCTTCTCCAAGACCACTAGTATTTCCACTGGCCCCTGTACCTGTTGCAAATAATATGGAGCCTCCAGCTCCTGATCTCCTGCATCTGGTTAACAGTACCCACCAGGCTGTAAACCCAGATTTAGGCAAAGACTGTTGACTCAGTGTCCCTGTTTCAGTTCTTTTCTATTGAGCTTTAAGTCTCACTTGCAATAAGTCTAAACTTAAGGCAACTAGTGCTCCTGATTGCCTGCTCCAGCCCCATCTGACAGAGACATGAGGAGACATTTCCTGATTTTTAAATTCCAGTAAAGGCCAGAATGCTTCTGCTGACTGTATAGATGTGTTGACTGTCATCTTGGGTTCTCTGTCAGCCCCACTCAGGACTTTTTTTGTGCTGATGGGTTACTTCAAGTGTTTGATAGCACCAAAATGAGTCTTTATGCTCTTGCTTTTCTGGTATCTGACCTCTCTTTTTATTCAGGATAAGGACTTATACACACACATCAGTCACATCAAAAATGTGACCCAGTGTTAATGCCCATATAAGCTGGGCTAGCAATAGAGAGTCTGACACTCAGTGCCTCAGCTATGGGTATAAGCAAACAGCAGCACTCACAGTTAAGTGCTCAAATTGCCAGAGATTTTGCCAACATCCAAACCTCACTAGACACACTGCAGGACCAAATGAACTTCTTGGTTTCAGTCTTTCTCCAGAATCAGAGTCCTACCCTCCTGATAGCCCAGTATGAAGGTACCTGCCTATTTCTACAGAAGACATGCTGTTACTATGCTCACAAGTCAAGAATTGTAAGACAAAATTCCTGTCAGCTGTGGTAATGCCTCAGACATAGGGTTTCCAATCTTATGGAAGGTTCTTCCTGGTGGTGTTCTTCCCTCATGGACCAGAGCCATTCTGGGATCCTTAATGGCTATTTTAGCAATTCTTCTTTTAGGCCTTTGCATGATACATATCTTAACATGCTTCTTGCATGGAAGCTATGCACCACCAACTCCTTGTACAAATTACTTCCTCTTATCAGCTCCTTAGTAATAAAGAGACCAGGGAAACTGAGGAAGAAGATTGCCCTTTATAGCAAGATTAGGGGAAAATGCAAGGCCATAATTATATGATTAGTAAAGGCACAGTTACAGAATAACAATCTTATAGATGTGTTGTAGAAAATTAAATTCAAATAGTACCCTTTGCCTATATTCCTGCTGTCTGCCATATAAACACCTTGCTAAACTCAGTCAGCCTTGACTTTCTGGGTCCACCTGCTTTTCTTTTGATAATGCACTGGGCCAATTTGATTATTCTCAGCTTGTGTTTCCATTAGTTAAACAATATACTGCTTCTAACTGGCTCCAGGGACTTTGCTTGGGGCAAAGTAACCAGTCAAGGACAATTTTTAACTCTGCTTGCTCCACTTGAACCCCCTTCTCTCACCCCCAGGATGTTCCTATGTTTTGATAAACAATTCTTTTTAAGCAAATGTATTTAGAGTTAGTTTGCTTGAAAATATATGACTTAATTCAATCCATGTATCCAATCATGTAATGCCTTGTAAACTATATTTACTGCTTGTAAACTATATCTAAACTGTACTCACCAGCTCTTTGCTGGTGATTTGGATGTTGTCAGTTATCCACCAGCCCATCGGTGTTATAATCAATAAACATCACCTTCTAAATTCCTTGGTGCAGGCTTGCATCTGGTTTACTATTGGTTTTTATGCAACAGCAGTGACACTATGTTTTCTGCTGCTCTCAAAATGTATTATGTGCTTCACTACACATTTCAACCTATGAAAAGAACCAAAGCTTTCTGTTTTACCTCACCCAAATTTTTTTTTTTTGAGGATTTATTATTTATTTATTTAAAGGGAAACAAAAGCATGTAAAGGGTAGAAGTAATACAGAATTCCAGAAACAAAGATAAACAATAAGAAATTACTAGCTAATAAATTACATATTGTCCTCCTAGAAATGGTTGTTCAAGCCATAAAATTAAAGCATAAAAGTAGATAGTCAAATAGTCAGAGTGTAAACAGTTACACATGCATGAATCTCTACATGTATTTCTATCCTTTCTGTCTTAGAGGGAAAAACAAAACTTAGCAAGACAAAACAAAACAAATTCCTATAAAAACATGAAACCAAAAAATCGTACAAAACCACAGTAGAAGGTGATCTACAATGATCATTGTGTTGTTTCTTATTATCTTCAATAGAATGTCTATATCATCAGGCATAATTAAATATAGCAGTATAATTGAGTATAGCAATAGATAACAATATTAGTAAAAATAAAACATTGTAGACAGTATAAAACTTCAAAGGCAGGTAATAATCAAGCCAGAGTGGATATTCTAGTGGATCTTGTCATCTTAAGTGCAGTTGCCTATACTCTCAGACTTGATACTATCAATCATAACAGCTTTGAATAAAATCTATCAATATAAAACAGCAATCCAACAAACCAGATTCGATTATGATCAGTCATGGTAAAACAGTGTAGGTTTTACAGAGCTTTAGATTAAGTTAATAGGAAATTAAGGATGATTACCATACTATATCCTGTTATACTGTCTGTGCCCTCAAATCTAGTACAGGTAGCATGACTGGAACAGAACATAATACGTCTAAGCAGAGTAGTGTGAGTAATGTGGGTTTTAAATCCTGGTGCACTATTAACAATATAGTGTATCAAGGCCATCTATGTTAGAGTTTCTAGTTATCCTTCTCTGCCTCATTTCTGCTATGCTATTTTTCTGCCTTTGTTTGTCTAGTTTTCTCCTTCATTGTTCTGCCTGCCCCACTCATTGAGGCCTTTCTGCCACTGTTCCTAAAATCCTGGCATTTTTTTTTCTCTCTCTCTAGAATGTCCTTCAGTATTCTCTGTAGGGTTGGATTAGTGGTCACAAACTCCCCCACTTCCTCTTTGTCATGGAAGCATCTTGTTTCTCCATTAATTTCTAGTGACAGTTTTGCATGGTACATCAATCTGGGCTGGAGGTTATTTTCTTTCAGGGCTTGTAACACTTCACCCCAACCTCTTCTTGATCTGATGGTCTGTGTTGAGAAGTCAGCTGTGATTCTGATGGGCTTACCTTTACAGGTAATCTGTTTCTTTTCTCTGATGGCTTTTAATATTCTGTTTTTATATTGAATTTCTGGTATCTTGACTATTATATATCTGGGTGTAGATCTGTTTTGGTTGTAGGTGGCTGGAGTTCTGTATGCCTCACATAATTGAATGTCATTTTCTTTTCCCATGCTTGGGAAGTTTTCCTTAATTATTTCCATGAATAGCCTTTGTAATTCACCTGTATGTATTCCTGCTTCTTTGTTCATATTTCTTATTCTTAAATTGTAGATTCTCTTGTCATCTTCTAGCCTTTGTATTGTTACTGCCTGTTTCCTTGTTATTTTTAAGAGATCTTTCCTTTCATGATCACACATTGAAAACTTGTCTTCAAGTTTTGATAGTCCATCCTTAGTTTCTTTTAAGGAGTTTTGCCAGCTTTGAATGGAGATTTTAATTTCCTGGTAGTCTCTTTGAATCTGCTTCATGTATTCTATATTTTCTTTATAATTCTTTATCAAATGTTTCTCCCCTTTTTTTGTGTTCCTCCCTTCTTCTGTCTGTATCATCCTGAGCAATGCCTCCTGAGAGCATTTCTTTTATTACTCTACTCATATCCTGCTTTACCTGATTTAATATTTTAGTTTTGATCTCATCTACAAGATCCCAAAGATATCTCTTAATGTCCATTGAAGCCATGCCTGATGTTGTGTGTTTGCCACCCTCAGTCTCCCTTGGTTTTCCTTCTCCTGGATCAGTGCTCTTAGGGTTCTGGGCTGGGGTCCTCCTCCTGCCTCTCTCTGTCATAGCCCTGGCTTCCTCCACACAGGTTACACTGTAGGTCCCAGCCCCCTTCCCTATTGGCCACGTTTCCTCTGTAGCATGCTGGGGGGGGGGGAACTCCGCCCTCTTCTGCCTGCTCTTGTCACTCCCAAATTTGTTAAAGTCCACCTGAAACCTAAAAAAACAAAAGAAAATAATATATTCTAAATATAACATCTCTGTCTTAGTTATTTTTCTCTGGTTTCTGAGAATAAATACCTGAGACCCAAAGTTAAAGGAGGAAAAGTTTATTTAATTCACAGATTATAGAGGTTTCAGTCCATAATCAGCTGTTTCCAAGGCTGGTTACATAGCAGAGGGGCAACAATTCATGGTGGCAGAACACAGCAAAAGCAGCAAGAACAGAAGGAGAAAAGAAGCCTCTTTCTACCCCTTTTATCTTATCCAGATTTCTGGGATTATGGTAGTACCAGTGCAATCAGTGGAGTGATCCAGCAATCACCCAGCCTTAATCCTACAATTATACTATGAATCAGTCACAAATTCTAGATTTGATCACCTCCAAAATAACCATTATTGCATTAGGCAGTGAGGGGACATCTAGACAAAAACCATAACTGATCCGGCCTGCGGATCAATCCATGAGTTTTCCCCTGGAGGAAGGAAAACGGGGTGGGGCCTGGGTGAAGAGAGAGAGATGGAGACAAGTTGAAGGTTCCCAGTCAAGCCTCGTTTATTGAAAAATGTTCCTGGCTTATAAAGAAGTGGAGGCGGGAAGTTACGGATAGGTGTCCATCATTTCCTGGGTCAGGCAGGAGAGGATCCTGGGAAATGTAGGCCGACGCACCAGATGCCCACAGGAGGGAGAGATAGAGTGGCAGTTGTAAAGCTATCATGCCGCTCCCTACATCTCCTCCCTTATCACTTTATAAGAGTATGGCAGGCCCTGTGAGGACAGCACCTGTCTTGGGTCAAGGACTCTTCATATGAACTCAATCAGGCCTTACCCATCATGGGCCTGCAGGACAGCAATTGATTTTGTGCCTGTCTTAGGTGCCACTGGCATAACATATGTGTCCTAGTTCCCGTCTCTGGCTGCCTGTCCAGTGTCTCAGGGCAGTTGGCTCACACATCATTTCATGGGCCATTTGTAGGGGTTGTTTCCCTCCAAGTTTCTTGATCTGCCATCTCCAATTGATGATAATGTACCTGAATGGGCTTGGCCATGAATGCGTCAAGCCTATTTTTAAGGAGTGTCATGATCCTTTGGAAAATGCAGGGAACAACAGTTAGGAATAAGAGTAAAGCGGCTAGTGGGCCTAATAAGGGGGCAATGTAAGGAAAAAGGCCTCCCCACATGGAAGAGAGGGAGGTTTCTCTGAGGTAGTCTCTTTCTCTTCTATTTAGGCAGTCTCTTAATTTAGTCATGGAATCCTTAATGATGCCTGAATGGTCAGCATAAAAGCAGCATTCTTCCTTGAGGGCAACACATAGTCCTCCTTCCTTTTTCCACTCGTTACTTGGTAGACCTTCCCAGCGATAGAATTCCCAGTTCCAGGGTTGATGAGAATTTCCATCCGTCAGATATAGTTGTGTCAGGAGTCCAATGATGGCCCATAAGGCTTTGGAAAGTTGTATCATCTGTAAGAGAGCATAGTATTATTCCTGGGCATCACATAGTGTTTTTGATGAAGGGCTATCTATTTGTTTTATGAGGCGTTCAGGTAGCCATCTAGCCTCCTTTTCTTGTTTGGAGTAAACACAGACTGAGCCTCGTCCCCACATAAGAACAGGGTCAGGGCCATTCCATGTATTGGTCATTGGGTCTTTCCAAAGTACAGATGCAATATTGTGTCTGTGTCTGTGTATGCCAGAAACGAGACGCCGCAGAGCAGCCTGAGGCATTTAAGGTCAAAAAATTTAAAATGAATAGAGCATGTGAAAGGATATTTCTGGAAGATCCTCGAGTAGGATACCATGTTCCCCCTTTTATTTTATCTATAGTGGACTTAAGAGAATGATGTGCATGTTCAACAATGCCCTGTCCTTGAGGATTGTAAGGTATACCTGTAGTATGAAGAATATTAAGGATTGAGCA
>PVLA01007003.1:86861-113165 GCA_004027455.1 Hydrochoerus hydrochaeris
CTAGTTTTTCTAGTTTGAAGGGTGGCAAAGATGAAGCCACTATATGTGTAACATTGTAAGGTTTGATCTTTATGTTTTCCTGTCAAGAGGATATTATCCATATAATGAAGAATATAGATATTTGGCCAATGGTCTCTGACTGGTTGTATAGCAGCAGCCACAAAAGCCTGGCACAATGTAGGGGAGTTGGCCATTCCCTTAGGGAGAACATGCATTTAAAATATTTGCCATTATTAGTTTTTCCTCCTTGTTTGTGTGGGAGAAGAACCTCCTTTACAGCTGCAGCCATAGCTAGGCCCCGATGGTAGATGGGGCCCATATCAGCGCACAGGTGGTTGTAGCCTGAGAGGTCCTCCCTCTCCCTGTGTGGCCCAATTGCAGCCTGGCAGGCAGATGTTGCATTTTTATATGCCAATTGTTGGATTAAGGCAGAATTACTCTCAGGGGAGCTGAAACAGCGCTCAGCTGCCTGTAAGAGGCAATCAAAAGCACTCGGCTGCCTGTAAGAGGCAATCAACAAAATTAGAGAAGGGTTCTTCTGGTCTCTGTCTAATATTAGTAAGAGAGGAGGTAATCTCTCCACTAGGGGGGAGCTTTCTCCATGCCCTGTAGGCAGCTGCATTAATCTGTGTGAAGAGGCCAGGGTTATATTGCATTTGGGCTTTTTTTTTTTTGTACTAAAGTTGCCAGTTTTTGCTAGCATGGGGAGGGTCTAGGGGTTTTATTGAGTGGCTATGGCTTTACATTGGTCCATAAATTTAGATTTTTAAAGCAAATAATTGTCCCCAGAAAGAGTGACTTTGGCTAAGTCCTTTCATTTATTTGGGATAATTTAACTTTGAGTCATGGAATCTAGAACAGCAAGGGTGAAAGTAGCTGTGGGGCCATATTGAGTGATTGCTGTTTTTAATTCCTTTAAAGTAGTTATTGTGAATGGAGTATGGGTCTTAACGACCTGCGGGGCCAGCGGCGCCATTTTGAGTGTCAAACAGGGTGGCGCCATTTTGAATATCAAACAGGGTGACGCCATTTTGAATGTCCTCATGTGTCCCAGACAAAGGAAGTGGTGGCAAGTTGCCATCTTGAAGGGGCTCTGGAGTACCAAGAATTACAGAGCCGGGACGACTAGGCACACTGGACGTGTCTGAGGGCGGCTTTGGGGTAGGATTGCGGGAGGAGCATAGTGCAGCCTCACCTTGAGTAAGCATTTTGTTAATTTGGGGATCTGCATGACGTTGGGTTAGCAGCTCAGAAACTAAGGTCCAACATGCAAAAGAGGTCATCAGGACTTTTCTCCTGTCCCCTTTGGGACCAAAAAACTCTATAGTAGTATTTTAAAGCATTTCCTAATGTTTCCCATCTTTTAGTATCAATGGAGCCCTCCGGAGGGAACCAGGGGCAAGTTTAATAAATCTTTTGTTTTAACCCTTATCTCTCTCACCTTGAGGGCCTTACTAAGGCTGGCAATGAACAATTTGTGTTCACTTAAAGTTTGACCTATGCCAATTACGTTCACTTACCATGATTCGGACGAGACGTCAGGCAATCGTCTGTACAGATCACAGGGAAGGAGCCCCCTGGTTACCTTGGCCATGGCTTTTCCTCTGTGAATGATCACTCGTTGACTTCCTCATATTGGGGCTCTCACGTTGGGTGCCACTTGATCCGGCCTGCAGATCAATCTGTGAGTTTTCCCCTGGAGGAAGGAAAACGGGGCGGGGCTGAGTGAAGAGAGAGAGATGAGACGGAGACAAGTTGAAGGTTCCCAATCAAGCCTCGTTTATTGAAAAATGTTCCTGGCTTATAAAGAAGTGGAGGCGGGAAGTTACGGATAGGTCTCCGTCATTTCCTGGGTCAGGCAGGAGAGGATCCTGGGAAATGTAGGCCGACGCACCAGATGCCCACAGGAGGGAGAGATGGAGTGGCAGTTGTAAAGCTATCACGCCGCTCCCTACACATAACAATCTCAACACTACTTTGAAATTATTTCTTCTATTTTCCTACTTTTTTTCTCCAGCAGCAGCCACCACAGCCCAATTTTTGCAGACCCAGACCCCATGGGAGTGCAGGTTAGTATGGTTAAGTTCCAGCACTGTCTGCAAATATACATTAATCCAGTGACAATGATTGTTTGCTAGAACCATTGTCTGCTCACAAATGATTTTATAGCTTAGAACCAAGGGAAACATGAAAAGATAGATGAGTGAAGAGACAGAAACCAGCAAGAAGGAACCCTTAACTACATTCACCATGCAAGCTTTACTGAGCCTTCTCTTGTTTACTCTTCCCACCAGGAGATAGGCATTGTTTTTTAGTATAACCAGTCTCATTTCCTACCTTATAGTGTGGGATGCCAATCCTCTAGTAGTTTTGTTTTTAATATTACTTAACTTTGTCTATTTGTCTGGTCTTTAATCAAAGTATGAGTTTCTTTAAGGCAAGGATAACTCAAAATACACTTTAGTTTATTCCTCCTTTCCCCTTGCATACTACCATGTAGGTGGGTATCTACTATGGATGTGGTAAAAACAGGAAAAAAATGGACCAGTGGAAGCTGAAGAATAAAGGAAAAACAAAAAAATTAAGACTACAAGCGGCAAAGATTACATAATAGATGTGCCCAAGAAAACAAAAGAGAAGAAAACAATTTATATGAGGATGACAGAAAATATAAATCATTCCATTTGAATTTGAGTCTGTTGGAGTGTCATTTCTCATGGGTACACATGTGCATATGTGTGTTCACACCCAAGCACACATGCTTTTTCCTCCGATTGGCACTGTTTATTAGTATAACTGGTCTCACCCCAAGTAAATGCAAGTGATACATTGTTTGTGTATGTGTGGCCTTGCAGAACACTCCATTTTCATTGAGCAGCTTTTCTGAGCACCACTGGGCTTGTCATTTGAAGACAGGTTACCTATTTCAAAAGCACTGTAAGGAAATATAAATCTTGTCTTCCAGTTTTCATTGGTAGCCACAGGAATTAACATCTATCAAACACCAGATGCAGAGGATTTTCTGCACTTTCCCCCTGCTCCCCAACTTCTGGCTTTCTAGCAAATATAGTATCACAGTATAGCTGCTGTAACAGTACATTTCTAGATTAAAGTAATGTATAAATTTCATGCTATGAAATTTTAAGATTATTTCTTTCCTTTTATTAACGTGTCACACACAATGCCAGAGGACTTGACTTTGCCTTTGTGGCCCAGTTCAGGTGACCAGCCAAAGCTGCTCCATAATTTGTATTGAGTAAAGTAGTGGAATCATGTGACCATCTTTCTTTCTATGGATGAGGCTGCTTCTCATAATAATTAAACTCATGCAGGGTCTGTCCTCCTGGAGTTTCTCTAACTTATGCAATAAAAGACCTTTACAATGTGTTCATCTGGACTGTGCTGTCCAGATGGCATCTACTGATCAAGTGTACCTTAAAGTTAAGTGAAGATCAACTGCAATTAAGCATTCAGTTTCTCATCCCCATTAGCCAGTTTTAGTGCTCAGCTTCTATGTGTCCCTAGTAGCTACTGTATTGAGAAATGGAAATGATAGATGTTTTCTATCATCACAGAAAGTTCCCTGGAGCAGCCATTCTCACCTCAACTATCCATTTTCCTGAGTTGCCTTTTGCCCCTGGAAGGCCTGAAGCTCTTCAGAGGTCACAAGCTTCACCTTGTGTCCATCAGGCTGTTTATACAGTCATGTACTTGTTCAAGAAAAGCTCAACAACACACACTAATCACAAAACGTAAAAACAGCCAAGATCCCAAGGAACAGAAATTGTCTTAAGTAATGCTCATTACAACAGCCCTAAAAAATTTCACTGTGGCCCAAAACAATTTATAGAGACAATTAAATGAAATTCTAGAGATTTCCTTCATTTTGTGCCTCGGTTTGCTATGCTTTATTTTGCTTCCCCATGCTAGGCCATTAATTTCTTTGGGGCAGGTATCTGATTCAATTTCTTAATACATCCCACCACCCCTACCCAGAACTTTTTGAGTTTCCTATTGGAGCCCCCAGGATGTCCTGCACCTGGGCCTGCTCTGTGAGTGGTACAAGCTGGGCAGTATTCTTGGCATCTGACTTCAGCAGCATTCAGTGTGGCTTTGCTGTCAGGTGCAGCTGGCTTAGGTCTTGGTTCCCGGCTGGTGCCAAAACTAGTACTGCAACAGTTGCAGAGATTCTAGACAGGTACTTAGAGCCATGCCCAGCTAGATGGTGCACAACAAATGATGGTTGATAATACAATATTTCATTAGTCTTGTGAGGGCTTTTTCTCTTTTATTTTAATCCTTTTCTGAGCAAATGTATCACTGGTTATTTTAGTTATGATCAAGCCCAATTTTACTCATTTTAATCATCATGTAAAAGGTCCGCACCAAGAAGCAGAAACTGGATCTGCTACCTGCTGTGTTCCTAGCTTGCAGAGCAGTGCCTGACACAATGGGCACTATTTAAATGAGAAGACAGAGAAGTAGTGGGTTTGTGAGGATAGTAACTCATCCTCCATCTTTTCTGTGTGGTGGTGAATAGGTATAGCATAGAATCTAACATTTCACCATTTTAAACTGCATGATTCAGTAACATGGGTATAATCTCAGTGTTGTGCAATCATCATCACTGAGGTTAACAACTTCAGGGTCCTGAAGTGAAACTTTTTATCCACTAAAGACTAACTTCTAACCTCCCCTCCCTCACCCCCTGGTAATACCTGGTAACCTCTATTATAGTATCTATTAATTTGACTACTCAGTACTTCATATAAATGGAATTTACAATTTGACCTTTTGTTTCTCACTTAATTCATTTGCCTTAATGTTTGCAAGGTACTTATGACAGCAAATAGCAAAATTCCATTTCTTCATATGGTGGAATAATACTGCATTATGTTTGTACCACATGCTATTCATCCAGTCATCTATTGCTGTCTTCCCTTCTTTACAGCCCTTTAATTCATCAGCTTTAACAGGACCACAAGCCTATTGTCTTCAACTACGTCTCAGTGTGTCAAGGACTGCTTTTGGCTTTTCCATCCTGTTCATCATGCTTTTTCTAAGCACATACCAAATCAAAATACCTAATATTTGGCGCTAAGTACTTGCTAAAATTTTATGTAAATGAAAGTTAGAAGAAAAATTTAACCTCAGATGACATTGCTTTTTAAAAACAAATCTTTCCAGCTGCTATTTGGCCACCAAGTGTTAGCAATAGTTAGTTAAAATAAGAATATGCACCCTTCCAGGACTACTGACCCACCAAGACAAGACATTCTGAAGTGCTGATACCAAAGATAGCAGCTTTTAAGTGGTGAGATGCAGTCAGTCATAGCAAACCAGCTCTTTCACAAAGACTAGGACCTTCTTAGCACACAGTGAAAATGGGGACTCTTTAAAAGGCCATGTTCTTTATTTTCATTTTGTGAAATATTATTTCCATATATTTTGAACTTTGACTTGTTTTGTAAGTAAAAAGTATTTCTAATATTCTAGAGAAATTTAGAATACTACTGATATAGGGGAATGAAACTCCTGACCTACTACGTCCTGTATGAGCTTGTGTTCTCTAAAATTGAAGAATGAATTTTAGGGACAATGGAGGTAAGAGCAGAATATATTTATTGTGAGAAAGAAAACTTCTGTCTGAAGAGAGACAGAAGGGGTCCTGAGTGGGTTGCCAAGGACTCTGCCTTTTCCAGGGACTTTTATAGAGTAAAGCCATGGGTGCAATGTGGGGGAAGACTGGGAACTCACAAGGCAGATGGACATAAGGTGGGACATAACTATAGTTAGCCAATAAGATCAATAGTTCAGGTAAAATTGATTACATTAGGCAGAAATGGGGAAGGGAGTCACCTAGAAAGCAGGCATTCCTAAGGAGCAGGGACTCTTTCCTAGGGGGATGGGAACTATTTAGGGTATCAATCCTCAAGATATAGGTGCATTTGTTTGGCTTTTTGTCTTAAGGCCTGGTCCACAGCAGGAGGCATCAGCTTCCCCAGCAGTTTCCAGGTGTCTGCACTGGCTCTATTGAGGACCCAGCCCTATCTCACTGCCTATAATATTTTGACTAACTCAGCTGCCTGCAACACTACAAGAAGTTTTGGTCTTATATCAGAGTTCATAAATATAGTAAAAAGAAAATAAAATAGCAGCTAGTATCAGATTTCTGTGACATTTACAAAGTTAGTAGTTAGGAAAGAAGTTCATCATGATTATAGAAATTGACAGGGCTTTTTACAGGGTATCTCAATTTAATCTTGCTGTTTCATGGAAGTCAGGAGTTCAGCTGGGGGTTTAGCTCGGTAGCATAAGTGCTTGCTTGGCAAGCACAAGTTCGTGAGTTAGATCCCCAGTACAAAAAAATAAAAATAAACCCAGGAATTGAAATGATTTTACAAAGACCCAGCACTGGCCACACCCAGCCACTTTGACTTCATCCAGTGAATGCTAAGGATATCAGATCTTGGAACACACAACAAATTTTTTTTAGAGAAATTTTTAGCATCAGACCAAAGTGATTTAGAGTTACTGTGCTTTAGTGTCAAGATTTAGAGTTACTGTGCTTTATCCAGATTATATGGGATTGATAGACTCAATTGCTATACAAGACATCTAATAATTATTATATTTATATTAACCAAGTCAAAATAACATGAAGCATGGAATCATGTTATTGTTCCAGAAGGCTTCAACTACTGATTGAAGTCTAGATTTTTCTGGAGTGGAAATTTCCTGTTATTTGTTAGATATCCACATCTGCCAAAAGGGCTCAAAGCTGTGAACACATCTTTAACAAATGTCACATCAATGACAGGATAGTGTTTGGTTTCATTTGGCTTCCTTTGGTCATTTTTGTAGTTTTACTCTGCCATGTATCATTTGGGGAATATCAACTGCAGAGATGCAAGAAGCTGATGGAGTTCTTACCACTGTACAGTATTTCACTCCCTTTTAGTATTTTTCAATGTTGTTTTAATCACATATTTGTCTATAGCAGGGTGATTTCAACTTTATGTTCACAAATCCTTCTCTTTTCTCTCACATTACTCCCCATATTTAATAAATACTCAGAAAGTATAAAAAAAGGTGACTTTAGAAAATGTATTTGATTTTCATCGACTTACAACATTAAACCATAACCTTTCCCATAGTTTTTATGCATCTACATGCATATGTCTAGTTAAGGAAAAACAAAGTAGAATGAATGAAAACTTAGTTACTTAAAATAGTTGTCTTGAAAGTAGACATGCTTGCATGTTTTTTTTTTAACACAAACATCAGCACTGTCACAATCACTTGCAAAAGCATGACTTTTCATTTCCTTCTTCTCTTTTTAAAAAATAGAAACTGACAAAACAAGCTAGATGCAGAATGTCAAGAGTAATATATAAACTATTACATGTTTTAACTTCTTCATATTTCACAAATCTAGAAACCTCCTACAAAGAATATTCATGTATTAAGTTTAAAAATAAATCTAAAATATAAATTTATCAATTAATTAAAATTACCTTTAATTTGTCAAAAAGAGACTTTTTAATCTCTTCCTTTGGTACAAATTAGCACTTTTATTATTTTTGTTAATTGAAACTTTTAAAGATGTGTTTTATTTCCATTAACACTTGTACATTCACTTGTCTACTATAAAATTAAGTTAACCACTTAGGCAATAGGCATAGTTCATCTAAATACCAACATTTAATATATTCCTTACATGAAAAATCATCTCAAGAAAATAAGTCATTTCCATTTGCTGTAAATTTTTTATACGCAAGGTATAAAAATTATTTACTTTCCTAACATGATAAACTGTTCACTTTACTAATAGATAAAATAACCTTAAATACGGACTTATGTGTACTACAACAGATTCGATTTAGAAAGGTTTAAACAAAAAATGGCTCTATTCAGAATGCTAACAAAAAATAACATTAATTTTTTTGAAAATTGTATGTATTTTATTTGTAGTAGTGAGAAATGTGGAGCCAAGATATAGTGATGAATTGTGCAAACATCGTTCTAGACAAAAATGTTTAGGATGAAAAAAAATTTGAGTGAACATTTTTCCACTGCTTATGTTATTACAGACAGAAGTTTTCTTTCTCAGTATATCATAGATATCATTTCATCTTTTTCTATTCTACTTTTATATAAAATTAGCTCCCAAATTGTTGTCTCAGCAGTTATCTATTTATGAGATTTTCTAAGATCTTATAGCAATTATTTGCTTTTTATTATACTAAGTTTAGTGTCTTTTTTTAACAGGAGTAAAGATTTGTTTTGTTTCTCAAATGTGTGGATAAGTGTCTCATAAGTTGTGGGAAATGGTCAAACCTCACATAGCATCTCAACACCTTGGTCTGTACCAATGTTACTTTATTATTTTCACTTTCATTTTATATTCATTCCATATTCATTTTTATTCCATTTCTATGGGTTGCTTCCTTATAGAAGAATTTATAAGCTTTAGGATTCTTTTTAATGTAGGGCATATCCTTTCACTTTAGTTTTTATATGGAAACCAGTGTATTTTCATAAAAAGGGGTTTTTTTTAGAGAAAATAAAAGAAGATGTTGGCATGAAAAATTGATCAAACAATATAAGTTCAAACCTTTCTTTTCAGCTTTTGACAATTTAGTATGATGTGGGCTGTTGGTTTGTCATAAATGACTTTTATGATTTTGAGATAAACACTGTCTATTCCAATTTTCTTCAGAGCGTTTTATCATGAATGGGTGTTGGACTTTGTCAAATTCTTTTTCTGCATCTATTGAGATGATCGTGTGATTTTTGTCCTTGACTCTGTTGATATGATGTGTTACATTTATTTATTTATTTGCATATGTTGAAGCATCTCTGCATTCCTGGGATGAATCCCATTTGGTCATGTTGTATAATCTTTTTAATGATTTGCTGCATTCTGTTTGGCAGTATCTAATTAAGGATTTTTGCATCTATGTTCATTGCAGATTGGCCTCTAATTTTCTTTTTCAGTTGAGCACTTCTCTGGTTTTTGAATCAGGGTAATGCTTTCTTAGAAATGATTTTAGAACTTCCTTTTCAGTTTCATTGAAGAGTTTCAGTATTAGTGGCATGAGATCTTTCCTAAATTTATTTTTGGTGAACCCATTAGAATTCAGCAGTGAGTCCATCAGGACCTTGGCTTTTCTTTGCCCATAAGTTTTTAATTGTATATTCAATTTCATAGAAATTGGATTATGTAGAATTTTCACATTTTCTTGATTCAGTTTCAGCACTTCATATATGTTTAGGGATCTGTCCCATCTCTTCTGCACTTTCCAGCTTATTACGGTTCTCAAAGTAGGTATTGACAGGGCTGGTGATTTAGCTCAGTGGCATAAACACCTGCCTGGCAAGTGTGAGGTCATGAGTTTGATCTCTTGTACAAAAAAAGAAAGAAAGAAAGAAAGAAAGAAAGAAAGAAAGAAAGAAAGAAAGAAAGAAAGAAAGAAAGAAAGAAAGAAAGGTCTTGATGACCTTCTAGATTTCTGTAGGATCCATTGTAATTTTTCCCTTTTAATTCCAAATTGTATGAATTGGAATCCTTTTTTTCCTCTTTTTTATAAGTTTGGCTAAGAGCTTATCAATTTTATTTAAACTTTCAAAGAACTAACTCTTCAACTCATTGATTTTTCTGTTGTTTTCTTAGTCTCCATTGCATTAACTTCTGATCTGATCTCCATAATTTCCACTCTCATATGAGCTTTGGGTCTGATTTGTTCTTTTCCTAGAAGTTTTCTGTTTAACACTGCTTATTTTAGCTCATTTAGCACATTTTTCTGATGTGAGAATTCATTGTTGTGAATTTTCCTCTTGGGACTGCTTTCATTGCATCTCATAAGTTCCAGTATGTTGTAGTAACATTATAATTTAATTGTAGATACTGTTTAATTTTTCTTTAATTTCCTATGGACCCATTTGTTTATCAAGAGGGTATTAATTAATTTCTATGTGTATATGTAGTTTTGGTGATTTCTTTTGCCATTGATTTCCAATTTCATTGCACTATGGTCAGAGAATGTGGAGGACTACTGGGATTGGTCCTCCTGAAAGAAAACAATTCCTTTGTTTTCTCACCTTTGCCCTATTTCCCTGGACTGAGATATAAAGAGCTTGCTAAGAAATTACATTCCTTGAATGCATTTCTTGAATGACCAATGATATTGAAAATTTTACAATATTTACATGCACTGTATTTCATCATTTGAGAAGTGTGTATTCATCTCAGATGCCCCTTTTTGGATTGGGTCTTTGAATTTGGGAGGGGGGTCTGCATTTTTTCAATTCTTTATATGTTCTACATAGAAATACTCTGTCTGAGGGACAGGTGGTTAAAACTTTTTCTCATACTTTGGGTTGTCTTTTCACTCTATTGGTGATTTATTTTGACATACAAAAACTTTTTAATAAGATAAGATCCCAGTTGTCGATTCTTTGAAGTTCTGCCCATGAAGTTTGGGTTTTGTACATGAACTTTCTGCCTACCCCTATGTCTTCAAGACTTCAAACTCCTTTCTCTTCCAGTAGATCTACTGTTTCTGTTTCAATATTTAGCTCTCTGATCCATTTTTATTTTAGTTAAGTGCATGGTGATAGACATACACCTACTCTTAGTCTTTGGCATATGGAAAGCCAGTTTTTCCAGCACCACTTATTAAAGAGGCTCACTTTCTTCCAGAGAACATGTTTGGCCCTTTTGTCAAAAAAAAGGTGGCTGAATGTCTTTGTAGTTGCATCTGCAACTTCTCATCTGTTTCACTGATCCTCAGTTCTGCTTTTCTGCCAACACTGATTTTATCACAAACCAAAACCATGCTGATTTTATCACAGTAGCTTAGTAGTATAATTTCAAGTCAGGAATTATGATGTCTCCTGCCTTGCCTTTGATGCCCAGAGCTGCCTTTGCTACTCTAAGTAACTTCTGTTGCCAAATAAATTTTAGGAAATTTTTCTCTAAAGCTTTAAGGTATGCTGGTGGTATTTTGATTGGGGTTGCATTACATCTGTGAAACAGTTTAGGGAATAGGGCTATTTTCATTATGTTGGTTCTTCCTATCCATGAGCAAGGGATGTCTTTCCTTTTTTGATATCATCTTCAATCTCTTTAGTCAGAATGTGGTAATTTTCAGTGTATAAATCCTTTATTTCCTTTGTTAGATTGATTCCTAAGTAATTTCATTTTTCTGGATGCTACTATGAAGGGTGTGGTTTCCTAATTTTTCTCTCAGTGAGTTTGTTTTTTGTGTGCAGGAATGCTATTGATTTTTGACTGTTAACTTTGTATCCAGCTATGCTACTTGTTATTAGTTCTAGAAGTCCCTTGGTGGAGTTTTGGGGGTCTTCTATGTAGAATATCATGTCATCTGCAAATAAGGATGATTTAACTTCTTCCTTTCCTATCCTTATTCCTTTTATTTCTTTCCATAATATAATTGTTCTAGCTAATGTTTCTAGAACTATATTGAGTAGAAGTGGTGATAATAGACATTCTCATCTTGTTCTTGATTCTAGGTTAAAAACTTTCAGTTTTTGTTCACTTCATATGATACTGGCTGTTCGTTTGCCACAGATACCTTTAATTGGATTGAGGTAAATAACATCTATTCCAATTTCTATATGGTTTTTATCATAAATGAGTGTTGGATTTTGTAAAAAAAAAACTATCTGCATCTATTGAGATGATTATGTGATTTTTGTCTTTGGTATATTATATTACACTTATTGATTCATGTACGTTGAGTCATTCCTGCATTTCTGGGATGAATACTGCTTGATAAGGTTGGCTAGGGATTTATCAATTTTATTTACTCTTTCATTGAACCAATTCTGTGATTCATTAATTTTTGTATTGCCTTCTTACTCTGAATTACATTAATTTTGGCTTATTAAGACTAGTTTCCTTGTTGTATGGGCTTTGTGTTTCACTTGCTCTTTTTTTTTTCTAGAAGCTTGAGGTACAGCATTACATTATTTACTTGTGCTTATTCTGTTTTCCTGGTGTGAGAATTTACCCTATAAATTTTCCTCTTAAGACTGCTTTCATTGTCCCACAGGTTCCAGTAAGTTGTATTTGCATTTTCATTTGACTGTAAATAACATTTAATTTCTTCTTTGATTTAATCTGTGACCTGTTGGTTGTTCAGGAGGGTATTATTTAATTTCCATGTGTTTATGGATTTTTGTAGTCTGTCATTCAGTTCATGAATTTCTTCAGTTGTTCTTTGTTAAGGAAGTATCTTATTTCTCTATTAATTTTGAAAGATAGTTTTGCAGGATATATCAATCTGAGTTGGAAGTTGTTTTATTTCAGGACTTGAAATATTTCACTCCAAGTTCTTCTTGACTTGAGGGTTTGCATTGAGAAGTCTTCCATGATTCCAATGGGCTTTTCTTTATAAGTGATCAGTTTATTTTCTCTAACAGATTTTAATATTCTGTTTTCATGCTGAATTCCTGGAATCTTTATTATTATATGTCTGGGTGCAGATTTATATTGGCTATGGTTTATAGGAGTTTTATATGCCTCACTTATCTCTCTGTCACATTCTTTTCCCATGCTTGGGAAATTTTCTGCTATTACTTCTGTAAATAGATTTTCTGCATATTATTTGTTGACTACTGCTTTTTTCACCAGCTACTGGCTGGCTCACAGGAAGGGGCTGGCTTCTTATTGCTCCTCCTGGTGGTCAGCATGGCTATCACTGGCTCACAGGAAGGAACTCTTTCTTGTTCCTCCTCCCAGTAGCCCATGATTCATCATCTCATATTTGAAAAACTTTTTGTTTTACATTCTGTGATGATTCTTATGAGTTTTGTAGTAAATCCCTATGATCAAGGCCTCTCTAGGAAAAGTCTGTTCTTCAGGGATTTCTCATGTGTGTAGGAGATTCTTGGATTGTGTCCATCACAAGATCCTACATTTCCAATTAATTAATAGTAGTATTTTGTTATCTGTTTAGTTCAGCCCCCAGTCTTTTGATATAGGATTGTGGTGAGCTTATTACCCCAGAGCTTTCCAATCTTGTTACAGAAGGGAGGATAGCTAATTCCAACAGATGACATCCTGGTGAAAGTAGTAAAATTAGCAATAACAATAGCATCAAGCACAGTTCAGAAACTGACAAACTGTTGTCACTATTGATTTTATACTTTAGACCACAAGAGCAGAGTCTATAGTTATATATCAGAACTGATAATAAATTAGGAGTTTATATGCAATGTGCTTACCCTTCGTAGAGTGGTTTTACCATACAATAGGGAAATTTAGGAAGGAGGGTGCATAAAACAAAGATAATTAGAAAGGAAATATAAAAAGTGATGAAGGACAAAGGATGAGCACACAATGTTTGGGAGGCTAAAGAAGAGAATATAAAAGAAAGAATGAAGTAGTATTCAAGGGATTATATGAACGTGGCCTATGGGTTTGGGGGATGAGATTAATTTACTGTGACTGGAGTTCTTCCCAGTTGTCTAGAAAAGAGAGATAGAAGAAAGAAGGAAGGAAAGAAAGAAAGAAAGAAAAAGAAGAAAGAAATAGAAAGAGAGAGAGAGCAAGAAAGAAAAGAAAAGAGAGAGAAAAATTGAAAGAAAAGGACTGGTTACCAAATCCTGGGTTCTTCCCAAGCTTGTTGCAGGTCCCACTGAAGCCTCAGTCACCTGTTGGTTCCTACTGGTATTGTTACTTCAGATTTTCACACTTCTAGTCTCAATTGCCCTTCCTGTTTCCCTTAGTTAGGACCCTACTGTGTTGCTGGTGTTCCCTCTGGTCTCTGAGCCTTGCTAAGCAGTTGACTTCAGCTGTGGCATTAGCAAGGGGAGGGGCTATTCTTTGACATTTATATATAGTCTACCACTCCCAGTGCAACCCCCAGTGAGAATAGACATTAACATACTCCTAATTATAGGGAGACAAGGGGTCCTAAATTCAGCCAGGAAAAAGGTTCATCAGAATAAAGACTGAAAGCAACTCTACAATATGTAAAAAGAAGCATATGCAGAAAGACCAATCTGCATAACACAATTGAGGTAGCATTTAATGTGTGGGGGAGTAGGTGCTTTAGTTCTGAGGTGCAAACTTTTTTTTTGAACCGGGGATCAAACTCATGACCTTGCACTTGCCAGGCAGGCACTTATGCCGCTGAACTAAATCCCCAGCACCTTGATATGCAAACATTTTTGCCCTGAGAAGTCATAGCCTCTTATCTCAAGGCTCCAACCCAGTTGACAGCCCAGGAGTGGTGGCTCTGTATACCACATTCCTGGCTCAACAATGTTTTGGGAGGCAGTAGGTAGGGAAAACCTCAACTAGCCCTATTTACATTGCTTAGAGCCAACTGAAGGAAAAAGGAAATAACATAGCCAGATCTGTACATATCAGTACATGGAGATAGGGCTAGGTTTCACCAAAGTGTAATTGCTCTTTAAGGAGATTCTTTCGGATGGTCCTCTACAGGTTCCTGCTAGAGTGAAGATGGCAGTGGGGGAGGAGCCTTCCTCCGAGTTGTTCACCTGGGTTTCCACAGTGCTGACATGCTCACAGTCTCTGGCTTTCTGATCAACTCTAATCTTATGTTATTCTTCTTTGCTTCATCTTGCAGCTGTTGGATTGATTTTTCATGGTCCCTGGCTATTTTAAAGATACTTCTTTTCATGGTCAGTAGCCTCAATCCTGTCCTCTAGATCTGATATTCTATCCTTTCCTTCATTCAATCTGTAATGTGTACTTTCAATGGAGTTTTTAATCTCCTGGATTTTTTTTTTTTGGACTTGTTTCATGGATTACATTTATTTCTTATCTGGGGTTTTTATTTTGTTTTCTGTGGTGATCATTGTGAGTTTTCCTAAACTCCTGTGGGTTTTTAATCTATGTGTGCACTCATGTCTTTCATTTTGAGCATCATTCTTTTTTTACTTGAGAGATTATTTTTTTCTATGGCCACATCATTTGTTTTTTTCACTTCTGCTGCTATCATTTCAGAAAGTTCCAGTGGGTGACTTCTGATTTCCTCTGTCTCATTGGCTTGGACTTGTCCTAGATGGACTGGAGGTCTGCTATTGCATTTTGCTTCTGCATATTGTCATTTTCTATTTTTTTCTTTGTTGATGCTTGTAAATTTCTCATGGGAGGTAGCTTTGTCCCTAGTATGGAGGCTTTATTAGAAAATGTCTGTTCCTCAGGGAGGCCTTTTAGGTGTAGATTATTCTTGGTTTTTGTTTATGTCCCAGGAACCCACCTGTCTAATTTATTAAGGATGAGAAATTTTTAATTGGCTCACCACCCTGTCCTTTGGTACTGGACTAACGTCATGGTTATGACCTCAATCTCCATGTTATAGAGGGAAAAATAACTGATTACAACAGGTATAATATCTTGGCTAAAGTCAGTCATTTAGCACTAGCATCAAGCACAGGCTAGCCAATGAGAAATTGTGATAACTATTTACTTGATGCCTTTAACCATGGAACAACTTCTACAGTTATATAACAAAATCCAACATATACCAGGAATTTGTATGCAGTGATTTTCCCCTTAGTAGTGTGATTTTACCTTGTGGGGGGATTTAAAAGGAACAGAGACTGAAATAGAGAAATGAAGCAAGACTGGAAAGCAAAGGATGATCACCCAAGTTCTGAGAGAACATGAGAGAAAATGAAAGACAAAGCAAAAGATTATTGAAGCAAACTAGAAAAAGACACAATGTTCACTTACATGAAAACATCATAAAATCAAGATAGTTGAGGAAAGAGTGAACAATGAATAGAAGAAAAGAAAATGAAAAGAAGCTTAAATATTGAAAGAATATAAAGAAAGAAAGAAATTAAGAAAAGAGAAGAAGAGAAAAGAAAAAAGAAAAGAGAAAAATCCACCCTGGCAGAAAAAGGAAAACCAATCAAACAAACGAAGAAAAACAATAAAATTTCTCCAGTATCCAGAGTTCTGTGGTAGTGTTCAACTTGGATCCCAGAGATGAGCTGGGTAATCCTGCCAAGTTTGCAGTAGGATTAATACTGGGTATGGGGTTGATCTTGGCCTCTGGATGTGGGGCCTGGGAGTGTTCTGAAGCTGACAGTGTTCTCCACATCCACTTCTTTCCACAATTGTCTCTACAGTGCTCTCCTAATTGAAGTGGAGCCCCGGATAGGGAAAGCCTGGAGTTGCTCACAGACCTGTATAGTTGCTATTTCCAGACCTTGCACGACTTCCTCTCTTCCACACCCCTGACTCATGAACCGGTCACTGGGGAGAGTGCCCTTGTCTCACTGCAGACCAAGGCAGCTTGCCTGCTTATGGTTCTGGTCCAAGGTCACTCTGCTGGTCACAGACTAAGTAGATGCTTCCAGTCCTTTGTAATTAGAGATAAGAGTGGCTTTTTGGAGCCTTAAGAGTGGAGGCTAAGTGGTCCCAGCTCCTACCTCTCAGAAGACTTTCACCTAGTCTGCTTCTCATCTGCTGGCAGTCTACTGTGACTGGATGGCTTTTCCCTCATTTTGCTCTGGGACATTGGTAGTGAAGTGACCCAGGACTATTCTGATGCCGGTGTTTTTAACTCAAGCCCTCTGAAACAAAATGGCAGCCTTGGCCTCCCACTTCTGTTCCCTGTGTGTGTGTGAACAATGCCAGTTCACCTCACTCACCAACGGCAGCCTGTGTGGTCCCTCAGGAAACAGTATCTCTTACTTTCACTGCTGCTTCAGACTTTTTCCCACAGCTGGACACTGCTGGCTCTACCTGTGCAGCCAGGTGCTGCTGATACCACCTGTGCATTTGCTGTAAATTTTAGAACGATTCTTTCTAAAAGGTTGAATTATCATGTTTTCAGTAGCTCAGTATTACGTCCACAAAACTGACACAGGTATAGTATAACAAATATGCAGTAACAAAAGGATATGAAACAAAAAATCAACAAAAAATACACGACCTTAAATAAAGAGAAAAGGGAAATACATGAAAAATATGAAAAGAAAAGAAACAAACATTGGAACAAAAGAAAGTTTCAAATTACTGTAAGTGACTACACTGCATAAGTCTTCTCCATCAGGGCTACAGCATTTTGTATATCCACCATTAATTTATAAAAGTCTCTATATATCTTGGGGTTTACCATTTGAGCATATTGTAAGGTTTGAATCTGTCAATTTAGTATTTGGTAAACATTATTTAATATTTCTCTTATTTTTGTATGGAGTATATTTCGATATTTAAGGGGCTTTTTTTCTGTTTTGTTCTTTGCCTCAGATTTTAAGAGTTCTTTATGTACTACAATGATTCCTCATTTTGAATACAAAAAGACATATGTATAGTATAGTGTTACATTAAAAATATATTTGGGCTTCTACCTTTAATTTGCAAACAGTTTATGACACTGACTCTGAACTGCAATCTGATTTGACCCAATAGAAAGCTGAACTAGAACCTTCAAATCTTATCAGAAAAGCAAGATAATCTCCAATTCTCAGAATTTTTATTTCCTGTATAAAATGAACACTGTTTTGGTCCACTTTCTAAATCAGTTGACTCACTGAAATTGTGTAAAATAAATAGTAGTTTGCTGTATTTTGTAGTAATTTAAATGTTCTCTATGTCAGGAATTGAGGAATTCAGTGTTGGGAAATCACACAGGAAGACATCATGGTTAATTGATAACTGATAACTGGTTGTCTGCTAACTGTGATTACTGAGCTAGACAGAATTACATGAGTCAAAGTCCTCAACTGCTATGTTATCTTGCTTTGAGGTACCAACCAGGACTTCACAGGCTGTTTGCTGGTCTTAGTTCTGGCCTTTGGCTTAAAGATTAATCTGTCCATAACCCAGATGGGGACCTCGTCAAAGACCATGTAGGTCTAGGACGGACTATCAATTTATTTTATGTCAATTTATTAATAGTTATTGCCTGTTTGTACTGCATCTAGCTGATCCTCAGCAGAGGTGAGCTTGACTTTTTTCAAGAGCTTCCACACCTCACAGACTCTCCAGATGACTCATCTTTCTGCAGCCACTTTAAAGGTCACAGCTCTCGTTTGTGAGAGGCACCCTGTATTCTTAGCACCACAGAAAGTGGGCCAGTATTTCTGCACATGCTGGCATAAGTAAACAGATGTCTGCAGGGAGCAGCCAAGACACTGTACATATGTGAGAGTTAGCTGCCAGTGGGACATAACACCCAACACACCATTTAAAGAAGAGATTTAATTTTGTTCATGGTTTCAAGAGATTCAGTCCATAGTCAAAGACTCCAAGGCAGAAATATTATGGCAGAAGAGTGAAGTGAAATAAACCTGCTTAGTCCATTGCAGGTCAGGGGAACAGTAAGAAAGAGGAAGAAGCTAGGGATGATATATACTACCCAAGGTCATACCTCCATGATGCACCCAGACACACTCAGATGTGTGTTTTATTAATTTTCTAGGTGATCCCCAAAGCAATTAAATTGACATGAGCTTAAGCATTATATTCCACCCCTTGTAAGCTTGATAGCCAAACACATCTTTGTTCACACCTAGTCTCCAATTAAAAGCTATTACAAGTTAATAATTCCATTTAACATGTTATGGCTATCCTGCATACAACTGAGAATATAATAGTACTTTCCCCCAAAACTCAGTATTTCCCAACATTTTTCAAAAGCCCAAGTCAAAGTCTCTTCTAAGACTCAAGGTAGTCTTAGCTGTGTATATCTGTAAGAATTAAAAGCAAGTTACATAATCTAAAGGTACAATGGGGTGGGGGATTTATTTCTGTGGCATAAGCACCTGCCTGGCAAGCACACAGTTATGAGTGTGATCCCTGGTATCAAAAATTAGAAAATAAAAATAAATAAGTAAATAAATAAGTAAAGGTACAATGGTGTCCCAGTGTGCAACTGTGGAAGCATAGAGAATGAATGATTACTCAGAGACAAGACGATTGAGTCTCTAAGAGCCACGAGGTCCTATCCCAACCAAGAGCAACCAGGGTTAAGCAGGCTCCCAGGAGCTGCACCAAAGCCCAGTACTCTCAGACTTTTATTCAGAATATCAATATAAGAGAAAAAAGCAGAAGAAAAGTATTTGGGGTAAGGATCTGTCTCAAGGTTAGGCAGTTTTCTGGGAGGCAGTGAGACAGACAACAACCAGATACAACACACCTCATTAACCTAATCTTCTTGTTATTTAACCAGTTGTTTTTCACAGAACCTGAGTTCTTTTCCCCCAACATTTTAACCATTCACTCCTCAAGCCAAGTTCCTCACATTCCCTCCTTTTTTATTTTACAGAATCAGGGATAAGGAAGAAGAGAGGAGCATAGTGTCGATGGGCATTGAGCTTGATACAAGGTCATCAGGAACTCCCCCAGAGAAGCATACAAAGGACTTTGAAAAAACAACAAAAAAGATATTTTCAGTAGTGTTAAGAATCCCAATGTGAAGGTTGAGGCTGGAAAACTGATTTTTAGAGCTGAGCCTGGAGACAATCTCAATAAGGTTGCTGGAGGTGAACAAAATTATATGTCTGTGAGGAAATAGAGTCTGCCAAAAAATGTGCATATGGTTCAAGAAAAGAAAAACTTGAACTTAGTGGAAGCCTGCATCAGGGGTAGGCTGCCCAGAACCTCCACCATGGGCTTGCCCTAACTCCAGGAACTTAGCTGAAGCCTGCATCATGGTTAGGCTGCCAGGAAGCTCCAACGAGGGCCCACCCTGCCACCTGAAACTCAGCACAAGCCCGCCTCAGGGGTAGGAACCTCCCCTGTGGGCCTGCCCTGCCACCAGGAACATCAAGGAGTCCCGGCCAAGACTGAAAACTGTCCTGGACTGCTACAGATGGGCCCACCCTCCCACCTGGAACATCAGAAGATCTCAGCAGCTCCAGTTAGTGTGAAAAAATTTGGAACTTTGCTCCCAGGTGGAGAGCTTTGGACTACACCAGATTGGCTGTATCAATGTGGTGAGTATACTCCTAAAATAGAGGTGTACAGGGGATAAATAGGGCCAGTAGTAAAAACACCCTACAACTAACTGTAAGACTTTGGTGTGTCTGAAAATAGTGTGTGTGATCCCCTCCTACACATAGAAAACACCAGGCAGAGTGAAAATGACAAAATGAAAAAGCAAAATGCAGTCTCAAACATATAGTTCACCAGAAGCAAGTATAGGAGACATTGAAATAGAGGACCCCAAAAGTAACACAATGGGAATCTCTGAGAAGATAGCCAGTGAAATAAAAAAACAACTGCATCAGGCTATAGAGGAAATCAAATTAGAAGTACTCTCTCATGTAAAGATAGAAATAACAACTTTAGTAAAGGAGTTCTTGAATGCAGCTAAAGAAGAACTAGAGAAAAAAGTACATGAGCATGGGAAACTGATTGAAACTTTGAGTTAACAATATAGAAAACAAGCTGAATTCATGAAACAAACTCAAAGAGACATCCAAGAAAAAAAAATTCTATTGAAAGTGTGCAAAACTGCCTAAAGGAAGCTGAGGATAGGATTTTGGACCTTGAGGACAGGATCACAGTTAGTGATCAGGAAAAGATAGAACTTTTAAAAATAACAAAGCAGCCTGAAATGACAATCCAGAAGCTTCATGATGATGGCAAGAGAAACAATATAAGAATAATGGGCATTAACGAAGATACAGGAGTGCAGGCAAATGAAATGCATAAAGCATTTACAGAAATAATAGCAGAAAATTTCCCAAACATGGGGAAAGAATCTGATATGCAGATAAGTGAGGCATATAGAACACCAAATAGTCACAATCAACATAAATCCACACCCAGACACATAATAATTAAGATCTCAGACATACAGCATAAAAACAGAATATTAAAAGCTGTCAGAGAAAAGACACAACTCACCTATCAGGGAAAGCCCATTAGAATCATGGCAGACTTTTCAGCACAAACCCTCAAGTCAAGAAGATCTTGGAGTGAGGTATTTAAAGCCCTGAAAGAAAACAATCTTCAGCCCAGACTGATATACCAAGCAAAACTTTCATTCAAATTTAATGGACAAACAAGATACTTCCATGACAAAGAAAAACTGAAGAAATTCATGTCCACCAAACCAACCCTAGAAAGAGTACTGAAAGACATACAAGACAGAGATAAAAATGACCACAATCCCCAAAACAACAACAGAAAGAAACCTCCAAGTAGGATAAGCAATTAAATAAGAGGAAAAGCAAAAAGAAACAACTGGAACATAACATGGCAAAGTTGAGCCAGTATGTATCAGTCATATCCATAAATATAAATGGCCTCGATTCACCTATAAATAAATAGATTGACAGAATGTATCAAGAAACAGGACCCCACAATATGCTGTATACAAGAAACACATCTGACCCAAAAGGAAACTCATAGATTAAAAGTCAAAGGATGCAAAACAGTATTCCATGCAACAGGAACCCAGAAAAAAGCAGGGGTAGCTATTCTATTTGCAGACAACATGAACTCCAAACGTAAAATGATTGAAAGAGATAGAGAAGGTCACTGCATACTTATTAGTAGTAAAATTCAAGAGGAAGAACTAACAATTATAAATATATATGTGCCAAATACAGGAGCACCCAACTATATAAGACAGATACTAATGGACATGAAAAACCAAATACACAAGAATACAATTATGACAGAAGATCTTAACAGCCCATTGTCACAAAGAGATAGATCAACTAGACAAAAAGTCAGCAAAGAAATAACAGAACTGAAACATACCTGTGAGCAATTGGACTTAGTAGATGTTTACAGAGTATTCCACCCAACCACATCAGAATATACATTCTTCTCAGCTGCACATGGGACATTCTCCAAAATACACCATATATTATCCCATAAAACATTCTTAAGTAAATGCAAAGGTATTGAAATCATACCATGCATAGTATCTGACCATAGTGCACTGAAATTGGAAATTAATGGCAAAAGAAATTGTATAACCTGCATAAATACATGGAAATTAAATAACAGCCTTTTGAACAACCAGTGGGCTACAGATGAAATTAAAGAAGAAATAAAACAATACCTACAATTCAATGAAAATATAGAAACAACATACTATAATCTGTGGGATGTAATGAAAGCAGTCTTAAGAGGGAAATAGCAATAAACTGTCATGTCAAGAAAACAGAATGAGCACAAATAAACAACCTAATGCTCCATCTCAAGCATCTAGAAAAAGAAGAGCAAGCTAAACCCAAAGCTCATAGAAGAGAGAAAATTGTAAAGATTAGAGTAGAAATCAATGCAATTGAAACTAAAAAAACAATACAAAGAATTAATGAATCAAAAAGCTGGTTTTTTGAGAGAATCAACAAAATTGACAAACCCCTGGCTAACCTTATCAAGAGAAAGAAAGAAAAACCCAAAATTCATGCAATAAGAACTGAAAAGGGAGAAATTACTACAGATCCCATGGAAATTCAAAAGATCATGAACACCTACTTTGAAAACCTCTACTCACATAGAATGGAAAACACAGCAGAAATGGACAGATTTCTAGAAACATGAATTACCTAAGGTCAACCAAGAAGATATAGCAATTTTGAACATCCCAATATCAGCTTTCAAATTGAAAATGTAATTAAAAACTTACCAACAAAGAAAAGTCCAGGTCCTGATGGATTCACAGCTGAATTCTACAAAAAAATTTAGAGAAGATTTGATATCAGTACTCCTTAAACTCTTCAACAAAATTAAGAAAAAAGCAATCCTCCCTAAATCATTCCTGGAGGCAAGTATTACTCTGATACCAAAACCAGAGAAAGATACAACCAAAAAAGAGAATTATAGGCCAATCTCACTAATGAACATTGATACAAAGATTCTCAACAAAATACTGGCAAATAGAATGCAGCAAATCATCAAGAAGATTATACAGCATGACTAAATGAGGTTCATTCCAGGAATGCAGGGATGGTTTAACATACACAAATCAATAAATGTAATACACCACATCAACAAAGCCAAAAACAAAAACCACATGGTCATCTCAATAGATGCAGAAAAAGCTTTCGACAAAGTCCAACACATGTTCATGATAAAAACCATTCAGAAACTCAGAATACACGGCATCTACCTCAACCTTATAAAGGCCATCTATGATAAACCAAGAGCCAACATTATACTAAATGGACAAAAACTGAAAGCTTTCACTTTAAAATCAGGAACAAGACAAGGATGTCCAGTCTCACCACTCCTTTTCAACATAGTTCTGGAAACACTAGCCAGGGCAATCAGACAAGAGAGAGAAATAAAAGGTGTAAAGATAGGAAAGGAAGAAGTTGAATTATCACTATTTGCAGATGACATGATACTCTATATAGAAGACCCAAAAAACTCCATCAAAAGACTACTAGAGATAATAAACAAGTTCAGTAGTGTAGCTGGATACAAAGTCAATGCTCAAAAATCAATAGCATTCCTGTACACAAACAAAAAACTCACTGAGACAGAAATTATGGAAATATCGCCCTTTACAATAACATCTAAAAAAATGAAATACTTAGGAATCAACGTAACTAAAAATGTAAAAGACCTATATGCTGAAAATTATATTATGCTGAAAAAGGAGATTGAAGAGGATATTAGAAAATGGAAGGACATTCCTTGCTCTTGCTTAGGAAGAACCAACATTGTGAAAATGGCCATACTCCCAAAACTGTTATACAGATTTAATGCAATCCCAATCAAAATACCATTGACATACCTCACAGATCTAGAGAAAACACTACTAAAAGTCATTTGGAAACAGAAGAAACCTAGAACAGCAAAGGCAATTCTAGGCAACAAAAGCAAGGCAGGAGGCATCTCAATTCCTGACTTGAAACAATACTATATATAAAGCCTCAGTGATAAAATCAGCTTGGTACTGGCAAAGAAATAGACCTGAGGGTCAATGGAACAGATTAGAAGAAGGAAGCACAACTACAAAGATACTCAGCCACCTGATATTTGACAGAGGTGCTAAATATGTCCACTGGAAGAAGGATAGTCTCATTAACAAATGGTGTTGGAAAAATTGGCTCTCTACATGCCAAAGACTGAAACTAGATCCATGCATATCACCATGCACAAAACTAAAGTCTAAATGGATCAAAGACCTCAATATTAAAACAGAAACACTAAATCTACTGGAAGACAAGGTAGGTAGAAGTCTTGGAGACACAGGGTTAGGCAGAGAATTCATGAACCAAACACAAACTGCATGGGAAACACTTCAAAGAATCAACAAATGGGATCTCACATTAATGAAAAGTCTCTGCACTTCAAAGGAAATCACCAACAGAGTGAAAAGAAAAACAACAGAGTGGGAAAGAATTTTAACCAGCAACCCCTCAGACAAAGGACTTGTGTCCAGAATATATAGAATTGAAAAACATGAATCCCCCCAAATTCAAAGACCCTCTCCAAAAATGGGCATCTGAGATGAACACACAGTTCTCAGAGAAAGATATACAAATGGCAAATAAATACATGAAGAAATGTTTTCCATCACTGGTCATTCGAGAAATGCAAATTAAAACAGCATTGAGATTCCACCTTACTCCAGAAAGAATAGCTGCCATCAAGAAATCAACTGATAGCAAATGTTGGCAAGGCTGTGGGGGAAAAGGAACACTGCTCCACTGTTGGTGGGAATGTAGATTGGTGCAACCACTATGGAAATCCATATGGAGAATTGTCAGAAGACTAGGATTGGAAGCCCCATTCAATCCAGCTATCCCCCTCCTGGGCATTTTCCCCAAAGAACTGAAAAGTTCATATCACAGTGATATATGTGCACCCATGTTCAGAGCTGCACAATTTGTGATAGCTAAATCCTGGAAACAACCAAGATGCCCATCAACTGCAGAGTGGGTGAAAAAGATGTGGCATTTTTATACAATGGAATATTACTCAGCTATAAAAATGATGATCTTGAGGCCTTCATAGGCAAATGGAGACAACTTGAGACTATCCTCATTAGTGAAATAAATAAGAATCATATCTATAAATATCATATTGTGTCTCTAGTGTAAAAAGTAAATAAGAACTACAAGTGTAATAAAACCAAAATGTGTAATTGCTATTATAAAAAGGAGAGGAAAAGAAAATGCTCTAAGGGATATAACTGCATGTAAGTTTGAGTGTGTAAAATAGATGACCATATTGCTGAATCTTTGTTGGATCTTTGAGCAAAACTGTTTGTATTCTGACTGTTTGAATATTTACTATGTACCCTTTAACTTTGTAACTTGAACAACTACATCCAAGATGACAATATGTAATTTATAAATTACTGATTTCTTAGTGGGGCTTTTTCTCATTCTCCTTTTTCTTTCTTTCTTTTAGAATCCTGTATTATTGTTACAGGATTTTTGGGGGGTTTTTTTCTTATCTTTAAATAAAATTTTAAAAATGTATTATTGCTGTTGTAAAAAAAAAAGAGGAAATAGGAAGCGCTATAAAAGATATAGCTGCATGTATGTTTAGATGTGTGGGATTGATGACCATATTTCTAGGTTCTTGTACGATTGTTGAACAGATCTGTTTGCACTCTCACTGCTTTAGTGTCCACTTTGTGTGCTTTAATCCTGTAACTTGAATAACTATTTCTAAAAGAACAATGTGTAATGTATCAACTAGTAAGATTTCTTACTATTTATCTTCTTTTCTTGAAATTCTGTAATATTTCTACCTTTTTCCTGTTTTTTTTCTCTTTAAATAAAAAAAGAAAAAGAAAAGAAAAGAAAAACTTGTATAAATGTTTTAATACTAAATTTATTGAGAAACCATGAGATTAATGCAAGTTACTTTTAGCCTCTAAAATTACAAGAGGTGCTCTAATTGGTGGCCATTAGCTTCTAGAAATCTTATTCATACAGCAGACTGCTGCTTGGGCAACTTTGGTCACTGAGATTACTGTATATGGATTTTCAATTTCTTTTCTTGGGGCCGGCAGTGTATGCATCATCATCTAGCATCCCCCTATGGGGGCAACATATCTGTTGAAAATACAGCATACTATTTCTCTTTTCTTAAAATGTGTATTTTTTTAGAGGGCTTTGTATATTATGGTTAATTATTTGCTCTTTAAATTCTTAACATTTATAGTAAAATAAAACTTATATCTGGTTTCCATTAGAATATTTACTATAAAGTAGTTAAAAAATAAACCACCACTGATAGTGGTAACACACACCTCTAATCCTAGTTACCTGGGAGACTCAAGCAGGAAGATCACTTGGGCCCAGGTAGTCAAAATCAGTCTGGGCAAAAGAAATTCTGGTCATCTATCTATACACAAGTGT
>PVLA01007004.1:0-112963 GCA_004027455.1 Hydrochoerus hydrochaeris
GGGCCAGTGTGGCGGCCGGGACCTAGGGCCAAGGGGGTGCACTGTGGGGGGGGGCCTGGACCAGGTCAAATGGGTCGCGGTGTCTGTCCTGGAGTTTGTCTGAAGAGCTCTTTTTGTCTTTTTGGTAGTAATTTCCAAAACTGGGAAGCACGCAGGAACCGAGCTGGACTGCCAAGCAGCTGCTCGACTCCACCCTCATCTCTTTCCTCTGTCCCTGCTTCTTTCCCTTCGGACTAGTTTTCCCCTTCTATTCTCAACCTCCCCCCTCCATTGCGAACTTTAATGCGTTTAATTTGGTCCTCACTGTGGGAAGCATTTCCTGGGGAGATACATTTAATTTCGGAATTTCTAATCCCTTTCTCAAAGCCAGGCCCTGCTCCCCTTGGTACTCCCTAGAGGTGGCAGGAGGAAGGCGGGCCAGGCCACAGGAAGGGGCGCGGCTGGGGTGCTCCAAGATCCCCGTGGTCCAGCTGCCTTTCCATCCCAGCTCTGGGCACCTGGGCCCAGGACAGAGCCCAGTGGGCTAAGGGGAGGCAGCTACATCTCTGTCTTTTCTGGCAGGGGCAGAAAGTGCAGAGCTAGGGTACAGCAAAGGGGAAACAAGCAAAAAAGTGGAGAAAGGAGTGGGCACAAGCCAGGTGGTGGATGGGTCTATGCGGGCCCTTCACTTCTGCAGTCTGCTAGAAAATCATCAGAACCTGGGACTTCGAGTCTTGCCTGGCATGAGCACCTCTGCCTAGGTACACTCAAAAGTGGTGCTTATCAAGGAACCCCTGAGTTGATACCTACTCCCAGGCATAGCAGGCACTGCCCAGCTAAGAAGGTACCCACCAGGTGCCAGGCAAGCTGGCAGGGAAGGGAGCAGGCAAGCTGAAGGAGCTGAGATCCACAAGGAAGATTTATTGGGCAGATCAGATGCACAGAGGCGGCTAATGAAGCAAATCCCGAGATGGGTATCAGAGCAACTCCCCAAAAGTTTATTTGCCTTTAAATTTCCGCAGGGAGGCGGGAACCTTGTTTGAAGTGTAAATGCCCCTAGGTTGAGGGGGTGGAAGGGCCGCTTTGAAAACACCAGAGAGAAAAGGTTCATTTAGAGGCAGACGGGAAAAGCAACCAACCCTGACAGGTCGGAGTCGGGTTGTTTTTGGGGTTGGGTTGTTTTCTTTCTTTCTCTTTCTTTTCCTCTTTCCTCTTCATTCTTCCTTTTTTCTTGCTTTTTTTTTTTTTTGCCCTTTACTAAACTCTATTGAGGAAGCAAGGAAGAGAGGAAAGGGAAAAGCAGAAGGAGATGCCAGGGAGCAGAGAAAAACCTGCACACCAAACCTTCCTGCTGGAGCCCTGGGAGAAGGCAGAGCCCAGGCTAATAAGGCTTCCAAATTACAGAAGAGTACTGTTTCTTGACTCCAGCCGCCCTGTCACGGCTGGTCCTGCAGGAGGGTGGCTGTCCCTTCGCTCTGGGGTGACTTGGGACAGCACTGTCATGGAAGGCTCTTCACTGCCAAGCGGGTCCATACAACTAACAGGTGCATAAGCACAACTGTCAGCACATTTTGTGCACTATGTCAGTCCCCTCTTTTACAAAATGCAAAATTATCTCTCTGGCCTGATATGTAAAAATGCCTGTGGTCCAAGCACACTGGCCATGGCTATGTAATGTATCTGTGAAGTTCTAGAAAAATCTGAACGTCCTTGTGAAGCGAGAGATTCTGCCCAGGCTCGTTCCTCCAGTGGCTCGGACTTAATTTACAGGATCGCCAATATAGGGAGACTCCGGACAGGGGCTCTCTCTAGGATCCTTCTGTGCCCCCGACCTGAGATTCTGGGTTAACTACCTTCCCGAAGGAAGCCCAAGGTTGTGTGCCAGCTGATAGCACCTGAGAGTCCCCTCTCACAGGCCTGGGAGCTGTTCCCGTTAGGCTGCAGGAGCTCTTTTCCTCTTTCACTCCCCACGTGAAGTTAGTGCGTGTTCGTGGGGGTTGCGAGGCCAAAGCAAACCCGGGAGCGCCATCTGCAGGCATTGAGAGGAAGCGACTGACCTTCCAAAAGGACCCTGCACCTTGGGCCTCCCTCCCAGGGGAATCTGCCCAGCTGCCCCGGAGAAACAGAGGCGAGAGCGCGCGGGGTGCGCGCGTGGAGGAAGGGGTAGGGGATCAGATGGGGAATTGTTTTGTTTTCTTCCTAGAAGTTACTTTGCGGTGACTTAGTCGGGCTCAGGACGCTCCAGGAGGGAGCGTAAATGCCCTGATCTCAGCCGACCCAGCCCCCCCCCCCCCCAAGCAGTTAGATGCTCAGAACCCCGGAAGGCTGAATCTGGCCCGAGACCCATGCCAGGAGGAAGGGTGCCCCAAAAACCAGGGTTTGAGACGCCTGGTAGGAGTCAGGCCGAATCCGGCTGAGTCAGGCAGGTTCGTGCGCCATCCTAGTTGCTGCCCAGGCTTTGGCCTGCGGGTCGGGAGCAGAAGTCCACGGTCCTCAGCCCGCGGCGCCGGACTGCAGACCAGGGCCGAGGAAGCAAGCGCAACGCAGCGTGGGCTTTGCCAGGCGCCCTTCGCAGGCCCAGGGCAGGGGAGGGAGTGAAGGAGGGAGAGAGTTAAAACATCAGCTGAAGTGCCAAGATGATTTATGAGACGAGGGAAAATATTTCATAAAGATCCCCCGGATATTCTGTACTTAACCAGTTAGGAGACAAAGGGCTGCTCCTAACTCGCGCGTGCGAGCGGACCCGGCGCGGGCTGCGGAGGAGCGGAGCCAGGCCGGCGTGCGGCGCCGCCCGCCCGCGCAGCCCCGGACCGCAGAGCCGTAGCGGCAGCGCTCGGCGCGCGCCGGGCCTCTTCTTCCCAGCCGGGAGCGGCCGGCCTCCCTCCCGCGCCCCCTGCGCGCCTCCCGCCGCGCTGCGCCGCGCGCTCCCTCCCTCCCCTCTGCTCCCCGAGGGTCCCGCAGCCCCTTCCCCGGGCTCCACCGCCGTCCGTCGGGTCCCACCCAGGCAGGTGGGACCTCGCTGGAGTCTCGGCCGGGCGTTCTGAGCGCCCAGACCCGGGTGGGCGCGGGGCCGAGGAGGCCCTGCTACCAAGTGCGCTCAGGACGGAAGGGGACAACCTGCGGGGTGCTTCGCCCCGAGAGGGGACCGGGGTCCTTGGCAGGAAGGCACCTGAGGGAAGAAGCCGACAGGCAGGGCTGGGGAGAGGGAGAGGCAGAGCCTGGGAGTAGCGAGGGCGACTCGGCGGCGCCGAGGGCAGAGCTGGGACGCGGGGCGCTGGCCGGGCCGGCGCAGGTTCCTGGGGGCCGGCGAGGGGCGGGAGGCGCGAGGCGGGATCGCGAGCCCGGCTTCCGCGCGCCGGGCCTCGGGGCTGCCGGAATATTCATTAGCCTGGCCGCCCTTTATCCTTATCTAACGTTTATCTTACGGGCGAGTTTCGCTTCTCAGTGTAGTTTTAATCCGGGGCTCCCGGCCCTCCTCCCGGCCCGCGCCCCCTCCTCCTCCCCGCCCCCTCCTGGCAGCGGAGTGACAGGCGCGGGGCCCTCCTCGCCGAGCTCGTCTCCGGCACTGGCGAATCACAGAGTGGTGGAATCTATTGCCTTTGTCTGACAAGTCATCCATCTCCCGACGCGGGGAGGGGGGTCTGGAGGGGCTCTGCAGCTTTTAGAGAGACACACGCCGGGAGCCGCGGCTCCAGTCTCCGGCCGAGGCTTCTGGAAGCCGCAGCCCACCGGGGCCAGCCCCGCGCAGCCGCGCGCTCGGCCTCCTGCTCTCCGGCCTGCGCCGCGCGGCCCTTTCCGGGGCGGGGGTCGGCCGGCTCCCCCGTGGGCACTGCGGGCAGCCCGGGCACTGCTACTTCACCAACTTCGCCAACTCGCCGCGCCCGCAGCCGCGCTCCCCTCCCGGCGCCTTCTCCGACGGACGCCGCTCGGATGACAGGGCGCCGGGGTCGCTGAGCGAGCCATGCGCCCCCGGAGCCCCCCGGCCCGGCCCGCCGCCCCGGGGCCACACTGCTGACCGCCCGGCCCCGCGCCCCGACGGTGCAAAGTTGAGCCGCCGCGGTTCTCGAGCCGGGTGGGCCGGAGAGTCCCGGCAGGGAGCGCAGCGCGGCGCCCCCGCCTCCGCCCCCGCGGGCCCCGCCGCAGCCGGGCGCCCGCTCACCTCCCTCCCCCACCGTCCCTCCCTTTTCTCCTCAAGTCCTGAAGTTGAGTTTGCGAGGCGACACGGCGGCGGCGGCCGCGCTGCTCCCGCTCCTCTGTCTCCCCATGGATATGCACTGCAAAGCCGACCCCTTCTCCGCGATGCACCGTGAGTACCGCGCCCGGCCCCTGTCCCGCGTTCGGCCCTGCTTAGACCCAGTGCGGCCCGGTTCCCGCGCGCAGGTCCCATCCTGCAGGCCAGGAGGGGCTGGCTTCTCCGGTCCCTCTTCTCTGCCTCTTTCCCTCACCTGCCGCTTCTAGTGCCTCCAGCCTCTCTCCCATCTGCCTTCCGTCACCCCGCTCACCCCTGTCGGCCTTCCTCCTTCCCGTGCTGGTCACCACCCTTGCTCCTTGCACCTGCTTCTTCCTAGGTCACGGGGTCCACAGAGGGGTCGTGCCTGTCACCCAGCCCTAGCCGGTCTCTTGCCCTGGACTGGAGGACTATTTGCTCAGACAGTTTTCAGGCTGTTAGGCTGTGGTCTCCTCCCTCCCCACCTCTCACCTTTCTCAAACTTAAGAGTTGTGGGTTTCCAGGAGGAAACTCCTAGCCAGGGCCACCTCAGGATAAGGACAGCTGTGATATGAGCATTCGGTGGGGTGCCCCCTTCTGACCCCGAGCTCTCAGCCGCTCTTAGTCCTTTCAGCCTGGGTTAGGTTTCTTGTGGGCTGCTTTGAAATATTTTCCTACTTTTTCTTTCCATCTCCCCTGTCTCCCTTCTTTCCCTTTGAGTTGGGGCTCGGGGTCGGCAGGGTGCAGTGGGCATCTCTCCCTGCCTCTGCCCTAAGAGATGCTCTAAAAACAAAGAGGAGCCCAAGGAGAAATCAAACGGAGGGAGCTGCAGAGCAGCCCCCGGAGAAGAGGCAGTGCCGCTCTCCATCCTGCAGGCTCCCTGCCACCTCCTGGTGCCTGCAGAGGGTTGGGTGGCCAGTGCCCTGGCCAGGAGGTCAGCAAAGAGAGGAAAAATGAGAGGGAAAGAACAAAAGAAAGGCAAATGCCAACGCTGGGGAGCAAGGAAAGAAATCAAAACAAGGGAAAGGAAATCAAAGGAGGAAAATTGAAAGGATTTTACAGAAAAAAGAAACGGAAAGAAAGAAAATAGGAAAAGAAATTATTTTAATAAAACGTGAATTTATCTCATTCATGTTAGTTAATTCTTTACCTTGGAAAACTGAGATTTTCAGCAGACACTTAAGACAAAAAAAGAAGAGAGCGACCAATAGAATTCTAAACGGAAACCCCTTCCCATCTGTAGATTAATAATTAAGAATTATTTTGTAACTTTTCACAAGGAAACTTTTTAGGCCTGGCTCGAATCTGTGCTTAAAATGAGAGCGCAAGGAGGAAAAGGCTGTGTATTTCTCCATGCATGTACTTGGCTTTAAAGGGGGCCTTTTAAAAACTACTCCTGCGAAAAACATGTTTCCCTAAATGATTCCCAAGCTCAGGGAGCCCGAGCTGGAAGCTTCGGCCGCCTCGGCTCTCCGCGGCCCGTGCGGGGAATCGCTCCTTTTCGGAGAGAGCGAGACCGGCCAGCACCGCGCCGCCCAGCCGCCCACCTCGCGGCCGCGGCCGCTCTCGTTCTCCTGCGGACGGTGCCCGGGCCTCTGAGGCCGGGCGCCCACGGGAGCCACCTTGAACCCACAGGCAGCGAGGCCGGCAGGAGGTGGCCGAGGCGGGCACACAGCCGCAGAGCGCGCACCTCAGCCGTGGGCCGGCGGCAGTGGGGCGCTTGGGCCGACTCCGCGAGGCCGCAGACCATGGCCCTGGGCCCCGCCAGTCCCCAGCCCTCAGATTGGGGCCGAAGGGCCCGGCCCGGAGCCCGGGGAGGCTGAATTATTCATCTTTAATCTGCCCGCAGCTGCCGCCTTTTCGTCCGGGTAACGCGAGTTCTCCCGGGGCCTAAATTATTGATAGTGCAGTTGGGAGGGCGAGGAGGCAGGAGAGGGGGTACCCACGGGGAGACTCGGGTGGGGTAAAACTAAGAGGTCCGGGGCTCCCGGCAGCCAGCGCGGACACCCCTCGCCAGGGGTTTCGCCCAAGCTCGCTCCCACCCTGCAGGAGATGGGAAGGAAACGGAGGACGCGCGCGTCCCGCGTTCGCCGAAACTCCGGGGCGCGGGCCGGGGCTGCAGGTCGCCGGCCAGGCCGGGGCCAGAAGCCTGCGGCTGGATTGCCCGTTACCGCGGAGGCGGGCTGGGCGCTGGGAAGCAGGGTGGCTGGGCTGCTGTAGGCCAGGGAGCTCCGGGCACCCGCCGCGCGCTCCAGCCTGGCATCCGGACCGCCAAGGTCGGGAGCCCGGCGGGCGCGGATCGGAAGCCAGCGCGCTCCTCTGCTCCAGGAGCCAGAGCGCCGGTGCCCGGCTTTCCTGGCGGCTGCCGAGGTCTGAGAGGTCAGGAGGAGCTGACCTGGCCGGCTGCGTAGGTTGTCTCCTCCGCCGGGAGGCTGTACCGGGAGACTTGGGCCGGACCGCGGGCCAAACCAGCTCGGTGGGCGGGAGGGAGAACCGAGCAGCTCGCGGTTCTGTTTGGTTGCTGTGGAGCCGCGCGGCCAGTGCCGCCTCAGCCTCGCCTCGGTCCCGGCGGCGAGTGGAGCGGACCCTGGGCCCTCCTCTCCTGCGCTTTCCCCTCCCCACCTGGCTTTCCCCCTGCTTTAGACACGAGGGAGGTGAGAGGGAAATATGGCTCCCGAATAGCTAAAGATGAGAAACATCAAGGCAAGAAAAACTCCTGATCAAAACCAAATCAAACCAACAAAAACCCCACAGGAAAAAAGGCAGTGCAGTAGCGACTGAAAACAAACACAAAGGAAGAGGTGTGGAGCTGAAGGGGGTGTGTGAGGAAGTAGCCCGCTGTGCCAAGGCTCAGCTAGGCAGAGTGAGGCTTGTGGCCCCCCAGAACCATCAGCTTCCCAGCCCTGCACCCCGACCCTGCCCCTCGGCGCCTCTGCACCCACCACTCCTCCTGGCTCGTTCTTGCACCTGGCCCTTGCTCCCCTCTCTCCTGTAACCCTTCCCTGGCATTAATTCCCCGTGCCTGTTCTCCCTCTTTCCTTTCTTTTCTCTCCAGGCTGTTCCATTCATCTCTCACTTTTCCCCTGCAGATTGCGAGGGTCTCACTCCAGTTCTTTGCCAGCCCTCTGCCCAGCATCTGGGCGCCTGCGTCTCTATCTGGTAGTTCCAATCCCTAATCTTCGCATACTGATCAGCCCACCACCATCTCCACAGGTTCAGGGACATGCCCCTTGGCCCTGCCTGCCCCCTTCGCCAGTCCCGGGATTCTGACCCTGACTAATGGCTGGTCCCTGCTGTGTGTGGGGTGCTGTCTTTTTCTTGTCTCTCCCCAGCAGGGCACGGGGGTGTGAACCAGCTCGGGGGGGTGTTTGTGAACGGCCGGCCCCTACCCGACGTGGTGAGGCAGCGCATCGTGGAGCTGGCCCACCAGGGTGTGCGGCCCTGCGACATCTCCAGGCAGCTGCGGGTCAGCCATGGCTGTGTCAGCAAAATCCTGGGCAGGTGAGGGATGGAGCCTTGGGGAGGCACCCTCTCTCCTTCCCCAGCAAGGAGTTGGCTATAAGTTGAGGCACTGAACAGGAGAGAGGGCACTTCTTCAGCTGGAGGGATCCACACAGCTACTAAGTTTGGGAAGGGTGCTCACTTGGTGGCAGAAGAGCAGAGTCAGCCCAGTGCCCACCCTGCTCCAGGGCCCTAGAGGATCCCACTCCCGGCATCAGAAGGGAAGGGCTCTCCTTCCAGTGAGTTACTGTGGTGGTGGTCTGACGAGTGCTATGTGGTGGGGCGTGAAAGCAGATCGCAGCGGAGAGAAACCCTGGGCAGGCAGAAGGAGAGCGCCGGTTCCCACAGGGGCCCCTGCAGGAGGCAGGAAAGGGCCAGAGGTGGTGTTTCAGCCCAGGCTTTCCTTCCAGGGCACAGGTTTTGATGACAGGTGTGCGCCCAGCCCCTGGTGTGGCTGTCTCTCCCTGCCTTCCTCCTGATGCCCCTCACCTTAGCTCAGCACCCTCTAGAAGTGGACTCAGCCACTCTGGCCCTTTTCCCTTCACTCTGCTGCTTTAGGCAGGTGAGCAGGAGAGCTCCTCAGTGGCTTTGCAGCCTGCAGCACCCCCATCCCAACGCCAACCACCACCTGCTTCCACTGACCCCACCGCTGGCTTTCCGGCGCAGGTACTACGAGACCGGCAGCATCAAGCCTGGTGTGATCGGTGGCTCTAAGCCCAAAGTGGCAACGCCCAAAGTGGTGGACAAGATTGCTGAATACAAGAGACAGAACCCAACCATGTTTGCTTGGGAGATCCGAGACCGGCTCCTGGCTGAGGGCATCTGCGACAACGACACTGTCCCCAGCGTGTCTTCCATCAACAGGTGAGTGAGCTCCCTGGGCCCAGGCACCAGGACTCAGCCCCGATGCCATGCTGGGGGGCTCTTCCGGGTGTAGGCTCTGCCCTTTGTCTGGTCTCAGCGCTTTGGCAGGGAGAGGGTACCTACAGGGTAGAGAGATGGACAGACAGAACTGTCTCCAGCTCAGCTCTGGGTATTCCCTGCCAGGCTTCTCCTCCCCACTGGCATCCTGGAAATGAATCCAAGTGTTTGTGGTAATTAAGTCTCCAAGATTACATGCCTCGGGATCTAGCGACAATCACAGCCCATAGTGAAGCCTTAAAATGACCAGTGTCTATTCATGACTTCAAACAGACTTCCCTTTCTTAAGGCATGTGCCTGCCTGGGGACAGACTCCTGGCTCCCTTGCCACTCCCACAAAGCTTCCCTCCTAGGAGCCGCGGTCCTGCTAGCCAGCTCTGAACAAGTTTCGGGGCTAGGACCACTGGCATCCAAGTTCGTGGAACAAATGCCAACCATCCGCCAGCCATTGGCAGAGCATGGAGGAGCTAGATAAGGAGTGGGGTGCTGGGCAAGGGGGAGAATTGGGAACCTGAGAGTGAATTTTGGGGGATGCTCCACACAGCTCAGGTGCCAGTTTTGAGACTGAAATCTTTGCCCCGATGATAAGTTCAAGTACATGGAGTGACACAGGCCAGAGTCAGCTGGACATCCAGGGTAGTTAGGTCTCCAGAAGACTGCCTGGTGCCCTCTGAGAGAATCCACAGGCACCTCCCTGTGTGCCACAGGCACCCTGACTGTGTACCAGATGCTTCTCTGGCACCTTTGAGCCTGTCCAAGGCTCGTGAGACCGGTTGTGCTGGCAAGTTGGCCCTTGTTCTACAGAGCGCAAAGCAACAGGTGAACCAGGAGCCAAAGCTGGCTTCCTGATTGCAGAACTGTATAGCCCAACCATTGTAAGACACCGTGTACAAGTCACAGCTGCCGGAGGCAAGCCCCCCCAATGAGAAAAGGGCTGTTTCATACCATTATTCTCTGCACTCTTCATAAGCTTGTTATCAAGACAACCAATAGTTCAGGTGTTGCTTTTTTCTGCAACTGGCATCACTTATTACAGGTTTTTAAAAAATATTTTGCAAATGATATGAAATTATCCCAAATCGTCCTGAAAACAGCAAGTAAAATTAGCTGGTAGAATGTACCTTGGCTAAAGAAGATTTCCTTTGCCACACTTGCGCTGTAACGTACTGCGAGGCAACCCCTGAAATTATCCCAGTGTGTGCCATCTGTGTTAAAATGGTTATTCAGTTATGAACAGGGTAACATAATACTGATCAGCTAATTATGCACCCTCTGGATCCCTCCAGCTCCCTGGACCCGGCTCAGCCAGGTTTGAAAACTTGTTGGTTTGACATTCAGACACCTTCCAGAGGAACTGGAAAAAGATTCTGGTTTGGGAGGGGCATATTTAAAAGTTGGAGGAGGCTGGGGCAGGCATGGCAGTAGGGAGGGGGAAAGGGGAAGAGCGCTGCTTTTGGAGTCATCCTAACCGCACCTCTTGGCTGGTTACTGGTTGGAGTTGGGGTCATGTGTAGAGAGCATCTGGAACCAGAGGGAGCTGGCTGAGGAGCAGTGTGCCGACAGAGGGGCGGCGTTCTGAACATTAGAGAGAGCTATTCACCACCCAGGATGAGCTTCGGCAGCCTTTGGAGGACCCCAAGTCATCTGTAGCTAAGGCAGGTTGGGGGCAGCCTGGCCCATCACCCTTTGCTCTCTTTCCCCCCAAACACACCCCTCACTGACAGAGCTGTTTTGGAGAGCTGCCTTAGATACAGTTTGGAGATATTTTATCCTGAAAAGCCACAGAAAGCAGAGACAGGTGACTCCTGACCAAGCTCTAGAGACCATGAGCTGCACCCACTGGCACCTGTGTTAGCTGCCCAGCAGATGAGGGTGGGGAAAGGAACAGCCTCGGGTGATGGCTCCCACTGCTGCAGAATCTACCCGGCCAGGCCCTGCTGCCTTCAGAGGACAAGGCCTCCTCCAGCTGTGGAGAAGTAACTCTCTGTGGGCAGGTGCGGCCACATTTGGAGAGGACATGGACCCATAGTTATGCTTCAGAGCCTGTTTGGTCAACAGGGCATGGTCATTCTGTCCTAGGTTTTGCCTCAGGCAGAGCCTCCCATGGTTCATTTTGGGAAAAACTCTGTGGGGCACCCCATTCATTAGTGCACTTCCTTTTCTGTTCTGGAAGGCAAGGTTTACGTAGGAGGATGGGCACCTTCGAGGCTGTCTAAGGCTAGCGTGGCCGGTTATGCTAGGAAGTTGGCCCTTGCTGTGTTTTGAAAATTCCACTAGAGAGTTTCCTCACTGCAGAAACCATAGTGCAGTGGGAAACGGGGAGTTTCTGAGTTTGGAGCTTTGCTGTTGGTGAGGCAGTCCGTGCTCAGGTCCTTTCTAACAGTTATGAGTCAGGGTGGCTGGAGCCCGCACTGGCAAAAGAGGAAGTCCTCATGCTTGCCCACCTGAGCTAAAGGTTTCATCTCTCCCCAAAACAGACGCTGTCACCGACTTGAAATATGCTGTTATGGCTATAAACCAAATTGCTTTTTGTGCTTTAGAAACAGTTTTGGCACTCTGATCCTGTCACGATAAAGATTTGGCCGACCAAACTGCATTCTCATTAGCAAATCCTCCCCCTGGTAGAACACCCCCCTGGGCCAGAGGAGCAGGTCAGGAAGCCTCTTGAGACCACGCCAAAATCCCAAGAACTGACTTGTGTTAGCTTAGCGTGTGGGATTTATATGAATCTTCCCAAATACTGGGTTACCGTCACTGTGACTCCACATTGAACTTGGTGTGGGAATGGTCTGGAGCAGGAGAGATGGAGAAAGATTTGAGGTTCCAGAAGGGAGACACATCACCTAGATATGTGGCTGAGAAACTGACTGCTCAGGCGGATTTTCCTGAAGTCTTCCAGTTCGACTATTGCTCTGGGCAGGAGTTCCGCTCCTTTGAGAAAGCAGCATAAACTTCTGCAGTCTAGGGTTACAGAAGATCCCCCAAGGATGGCTAGGGATGAGCTGTCCAGAGAAGCATCCCCTACAGATCTGCCCTACACTCCCTGCCCTCAGCTCTCTGGAATGAACCCTTCCCGAGCTTGCTGCTCACAATCACCTTCCCCTGGACCTCTCCCTTGCCTGGGTACCTCCAACTGGGTGCATGCCTTCTCCTAGCTGCAGCAAGGACTGCTCTACACTAGGATCTATTTTTTTCTTCTGGAACTGCAGTTCTAGAAGGTTCTCTGATTTGGCTCTTGGGCTTGGCTTAGCCTGAGAGTGGAATGGAGCAGTGATGTTGTCTGCCACATTTCTGTATCCAGGTATCTGCTCAGTCCAAAGCCAGAGCGAGCTGATGACTCTACCACAGAAGAAGCAAGACAGAATGTTTGCTTTGGACCCTTGGGCTATGCAGGCCAGGGCCAGAAATGCAGTTCCTTGTCAGCTGTTTGCTGCCCAGTGCCCTTGCTCCCTCACCCTTCCCCAGACAGGCCTCCTCTACCAGGGCTGTCCGTCCTAGGAGAAGGCATGGCTGTTGGTCTTGTTTCTTCACCCAAGCTAGACTGCCCTCCCAAGGAGTCCATTTGTGTTTCCTCAGCAGTTTTAGGCTGGGCTTCTTGGCCAGGGGTCACGCTGGTCTGACTGCCTCCCCAGTGTATGGTTCAAGGGTGTCCAGACCACACGAAGGCCTCAGGGAGGGTGGTGGCTGGTGGTCGTGAGTTCCTATCTCAACTGGCAACTTTTGAGAAGAGGCAGACAGAAGGGCTTGTTCCCAACCAGAGCTCCAAGTGGGTTGCCAAGGGTGCTGTAAAGAAGAGAAAGGAGGGGAAATCCTAAATAAATAGGGTTCCAACTGTCCTGAGAACTCGATAAAACAATCACACTAAATATGAAGAGGCATAAATCTTGTGTCTGTACAGGTAACCTACTCAATTGCTTTTATTATTGCTCAAGCAGCCTCCATTTATTTCCGTCCATGGCCCAGGCAAAGGAGGCTGCGGGGAGGGTGGTCTCCAGTGCAATCCTATACCCAGAGAGGTAACAATCAGCCCATACAGCCAAGGATTTCGATGGGAGCCCAGGAAGGCCCATCTGTCTGCACGAAAACCAATCAATAACTCTGTAACCAGAGCCCTTGTCCCTGGGAAATGGACAACAGGACAGTTCAATATGGGGCCATGAGGGGAATTGGCCAATTGGGAATGGGGCCAGGCAGGAGTGGACCCTGGAGAAGGGAAACAAGGGTGACTGGAGAAAGGAAGATAGGGGAGGCCATGGGCATGGCAAGGGAGGACAGTGGCTTCACAACTGTAGGTACAGGTGCAGACCTTTGCTATGGAGTAGACCCAGGGAATCAGAGGCAACTGAGGAAGTCAGGGTGGTGGGGACATGTTTCGAAGAACATTTGGCAAGTGCTGTGGTCGGTAGGACGGGTTGCTTGTGCACATGGAGGGATGTACTTGTGGGCTGGACTATTAGTTTGGAGACAGAGTAGCAATAGTAGTAACTGATGCAGAAGATCAACCACACCCCTAAAAAGATGAAGTGGGGGCTCCCTCTGAGCCCACAGGGACTGAGGCCCTGCTTCCCAGTTTCCCAGCAGGACTGACAAGGGTACTCCTTAATCCGGGGGCACATCGTCTGCTCCCAGCACCCAGATATGCAGCTCTAGCTGCTTCTAGCATTGCCTGTCTGTCCCCAGTCCTGCCTTACTGCTGTCTGGGGTTGCAGTTTTTGCATGAAAGGGAGAAAGCATGTACTGCTCTTCCTCTAGCTGCAGAAGCTGTGGGACCCTTTCCTGCATTTCCTGAAAGATAATATGATGGAAAGATATTTTGTGATTTAAGCTCAGGAGACATTCTCCTTTGGAGAGGTTTAGGTTTATGATAGGGGAAGAAAGTAGTGCCCAAAGCTCAGCCTGGTGTTTGCCAAGGGCCAAGTCAAGCACAGCTGTAGCACTGTGGTGGTACAGGCCTGTGAGCCCAGTACCCTGGGAGGCTGGGATGGAAGGGTCATTTAAGTTTGAGCTCAGCCTGGACAAACAAGATAGCAAGATCTCATCTCAAGACAAAAAGGGACAGGAAATGGAGCTCAATGTGAAGGCCCTCAGTTAAATCCCCAGTACGGCTAACAAAACCAAACCACACCCATAGCTTTGAGCCAGATTCTGTCCTGGCTGACAGTCAACAGCCCCTGATGTATGTAACTCAACACACTGACCTCTGCTTCTGGCCAGAATGGTAGTAATTACTTAGTGTGAGCATCAGAGCTCCTTAGTGCAGAGGCTCCAGGGAGGGAAGAGAGGAGAGTAGACCCCCCTCAGGCCACAAGGGGGTCTTGAGATGTGCATGGGTGGGGACGGGAGGTGAGGATGCAGACTGCAGGAGTGAGGAAGGTGAGAAGCTGAAAAGTGAAAGGTGACAGTGTCGCTGCCACCAGAGTGTGTGCCAGGGTGCAGACAGTGCAGAGCTTTTGAGGTCCACATTGATCCTGCTTCTCTGAGCCAAGGCATTTAGGGCCCTGCAAGGTCTTGGAAGGCAGCTGGTAGTGCAGGGTGGTAGACACCCATGGAGGAGCCCGGTTGGCTAAAGGAGAGATGGGAGATGGGTCAGGGAGGAGGAAGATGGACACATTTCTGAGCAAGGAGTGGAGGCAGAGAAGTTGCACAGGGGTAAAGTCTCAGGGTGGCAAGCTGTGCAGTGCTGCCTGACAGCTGGAGCACGTGGCTGCAGGGCCCGTCAGTGTGGGGCTGTGGAAGCCTGGGTGCTGCAGCCTGGCCCTGGTGGGCCTAAGTGGGGGGCATCAGGGGCCAAAAGGAAGGGAGGGTGGCCCCTGCTTCCAGGGTGGTCTGCATTACCACCCTGCTTCCTGGAGTCTTCTGTCACTGCCTGGGACGCAGGGCTCTGCTGCCTCAGTCCATCAGCTCTCCACAGTGATCTCCCTTGGTCGCAGCTCAGGGCCAGAGAAGTCCAGAGTCCGGCTGGGTGGCTCTTGGCCTGGCGGGAGTTGAGGCAGCAGGCTAAAGAGGGATGCACCCGGCAGGCACAGTGGCATCAACAAACCTGAGGGGAAGGCTGGAGAGGCCTGGGAGAGCGGGCAGGGTGCAGAGACCCCAGAACTCAGAGGAAGTCAGTGCAGGGGACAGGCTCGCTGACCCTGATGCTCCCCTGGGCCCGCAGCGTGTGTGGCCCTGCCTGCCCAGCTCATACCTGGCGGTCCCAGTGCTGTGTTGGCATCTCATCTGGGAGGAGCTGGTGAACACGTGTGCAGGAAGGGTCGGTGTGGCTGTGTGAGTGCATAGCTGGGTGGTCCAGCTGAGCCTGGCCTTCGTGCCCGGGATGCTACCCATGCCATGGGGTGTTTAGGAGTCAGGTGGTGCAGCTCACTCAGGATTCTGACTGAGGGGATGGTGTGGCTCCTGCCCAGGGCCCCTGTGCCCACTGGAGCCTGTGTGTTGAGGGGGTCTGTTATACAGAGGATGCAGAGGAGAAAGAACCACAGATGCTGTGGTAGGTAAGGGCCAGCTCGTGTCTACCACAGCCCCAGTGCAGTCAGTCTGCTGGCACACGAGTGTCTGGAGGTGTGGCCACAGAGCAATGTGCATTTTGCTCTGTGGGAAGTTGTGTGTGATGGCTGGAGTGGTGGGCGTGTGTAAACCACACGAGGTGATCCAGCGGCAGTCTCTTCCTTTTTGTTTACCTGTGTCCAAAAAGTGAGCACGTGTTTGGATAGGGTCAGAGGCCAGTGTGGTGATCTGTCACCTGCAGAGTGGGCACCCGCAGTCCATTCCCCTCCTCCTCCCTCCTCCTCCTCCTCTTCATCACCACTCAGATCAGCTGGCTGAGGACAGGAGACCAATCTCGGCAGACCTGAATTAAAGAGTGAGGAGAACTGGATGAGATAGGGAGGATCAGGCTTCCTCAAGCGACCCACCAAGCCAGCCGAGGTTTCATGTTCCTGCTTCTCCCAGGACGGTGGCTGTCTGGCCTCCCGGACAGGTAGAGGGAAGCGGGCGCCCTGGGGCAGGGACTCTGAGGCCTTCCAGCCAGGCTGTGAGGCTCAGCACTCAGTCCTCAGCCCAGGCCAGCTCCTCCTGTCTCACTCCAGCCCTGGCTGCCCTCCCCATGCACAGCATCTGCTGCTTCCCCCACCCTCTCTTCCCCTTGGCTTGGCTCAACTGGCCCCAGGGAGACAGTGGAAGGTCATACAGACTCCTTAGAGGATGACGTCCCAGGATGGGGACAAAAAAAGTTGAGAGAAATTCATTTCATGGCCAGTGACTGCTTAGAAAAGGTGATTCCAGCATACCAATGTGATAAATGTTAACTGAGCATTAATCGCATTAAAGAGGGCCCTATAAACTTTTCATTTGTAATTAAATTCATCCAGTGATCCTGCCCAAGCGAGTACTCTGGGCCTTTGTTTATGTGGAAAATTAAAATGCAAATACAATGGGCTCTATCTCTAGGAGTGGTATGATGGGCTGGCCTCTAGGCTACCGGTCTCCCGGCTTTTGGGCCAGGTAACTGCTTCCTGTAGGTGCTGCCCCCTAATGACTGAGTCCCATGTGAAGAGAGAGGCCAGTTAGGGATGTGGGACAGGTATGGAAAGGATGAGAGAAGGAGAAAAGGCAATAAGGGCCGTGGAGTATGGGAGGCAATGCCCCCCATACACACACACAAACCAACTGGGCCTCTTGGGGACTGGATCCCCAAAACCTGGTGTGCGGACAGTACCCCAAGCCTTCTCTGCAGCTCCGAGATGAGGGTGTGTGTGGGAGGGAGAATTTGGAGGAGGGGTCCCGCGGGGCACAGGCAGGCCTGCTGCTAGAATAGGGAGGGGCTTCCCAGCCTGGATTTACCCCCAGCAGCTTGAGGGTCAGCACTGTCCACATCAGGCCTTTGCCAGGCTCGTCCTGCCCGTGCCAAGTGGCACTGACACAGGGCAGCAGAGCGTGGGAGCACAGGCTGGGGAGGACGTTGCATATGCATGCAGCCTTCTCGCACTCAGGGAGAGCTGGCTGCTCAGAAGAAGAAGCAAATGTCCCTCACAAGGAGTCCTTTAGGGCCACGATCCCTTTGATAAGAGCGTTAACCTAAATGCTATTAAAGAGAATGATCTAAAGTCCCTATTTACTAAAACATAAATTAAACTGAGGGGAGAGGAAACCTAGGAAAGAAAAATCATTTGGGTGTATGAGAGACACTGAAAGATAGCTGTGCTGCTGTACTGGTAAGCCAGTTGTAAGTATTAAAACACAGGGAGAGAAAAGATGTGGAGGCAGAAAGGATGAGAGAAGGCAGATCATGTCCACAAAGCCACAAACTGGACCTGCACCCAGCTTCGCACAGTCAGCAGCCTGGACTGGCGGTTGGTAGAGACAGCCAGGGCCCGGGTACTCGGGCACTAAGAGCATCAGTGTGGAGAGGGTGGGCTGGTTGCACGGACTGTGGGTGGACTGCTGGCTCTGCCAGACCTGGGGTTGGTCATCACTCTGCTGTGCAGGGATCTGATTCGTTCAGGTCTGTAGACAGTCAAGGGTAGAGCCACATGTGGTTTTTAAAGGTCTGTAAGTACATGAGTCTCTTGTGAACTGGATCCACGTTCTAATGCATCTTGAAGGTAGTAGCCCCTTCCCAGAGGGACACTTGCCTGGCTGACTTCAAATAGCTCTCCCCCATCCTCTTTAGTCTATTTTATTCTGGGTTATTCTTTTCCTCTGTAGTGTTCACTTATGTGTCTTGGAAATGCATAAGCACCTGCTGACAAACAGGTTAATGACCATGGAAACTCCCAAACATCTGGATAGAAACCAAAAATTTTAGTCAATCATCTCTAAAGGTTGTCCCTAGGATGCCAAAAATCTGGTGATTTAGAAACATCCACCTAATTGATTGGATTTCTCCATTTTCATCCAGGCACAGAGTCAACACATTGGGAAACATTTGTTTCCAGAGAAAAATATTCTTGGAAACACTGTTGCAGTTAGTATGGTGTTTGATGATGCATTTGGGTCTGAGTTCCCATGGCAGAGAGGCTGGGCTGGGCTGGGCTGGTGGCGAGGGCAGAGATGCCTACACACAGCCCAGGGCCTCTTCCTTCCCTGAGTGCTGGTCAGGAGGGAGGTGGCACCATCCAAGCAAATGCAAGCTTTCCACTGGGCTGGCTTCCCTCAGGAAATTCACTTTACCATCTTAAGGGAAAAACATCAGGTTCTCAATAGACATGGCTGTCATTTATTTTTTCATGTATCTGATTAGAGAAGCTTTAGTAAACACCTACCGTGTACCAGGAAATCCACATCAATCTCTGTGTTGTAGTACAAAGTTGGAGGGAGGTTGTGGAGATAAACTGTCAGACTTTGCATCTGGTATCCCTTCCCCTGGCTGCAAGGTTATAGACCAACCTCATGGCCCCTGCAGACCCAGTTTCCCCACTCTTGTAACACAGGCAATTGTGCGGGGCTTACCTAGGTTCTCCTGAGGGTTACATGAGCCAATCCATGTAAACCTACTTGGAATTGCACCTGGCAGATATCAAGGGCTCCATAAAGGTTACTTATTCTTATTGCAATAGTAATTTTCAAGTGTGTGTTTGTTATTATGTGTCTATGTCGAAGTGTGTACATAAATATTGAAATCATTTAAATAAATAAAACAGCTTAAAGAGCTAAAAGGATATCTTTGAGGAGAGTTGTATAGATGAAAACCAGGGAGGATGACAGTGTCTTCAGGGCCCAGCGGGGTTTAGGGAAGGAGTCTGCGCTCTCATATTTTCCAGGAAAAACCATCTCTGTAACTCCATTCTGTGATCACTGAACAGCATTACTTTGTCCACTTTGTAAACCCAGCCTCTTTCTCGCTCTCTTTCCTGCATGCGTGTGTGTGTGTGTGTGTGTGTGTGTGTGCTCTGTACCAGTGCACACCCCTGCTGTAGGATGAGCCTGCCGTTCCTTAAGGAGCTGAAGGTTGGCATTTTCCAGGCTTCATGGCATTTTCATGGTTGTGGTGCTTTGCATTTTGTAGCTTCTTTGTAAAGATAAAATGAAATGGTAGTGGGAAAAACTCCTTCTGTGATAGGTTTGAAGGTTCCTTTGATTCTTAAATGTCACAGAGTATGAGAGACAAGAGAGAGAGAACAGGAAGAGGTGGGGAAGAGAGGAAAAATGGAGATGAGACAGAGAGGAGGAGAGAGCTGTGAGCAAGTATTGGACAAATTCAAACCACTGTGTGGCTGTGGTCCACATTGTCAGGATATTCCCGGGAAGCGCTGGTGTTTGACAATCATGGTAGCCACTTCTACTGCTGAGGGAAAACAACTTAGGAAGGAAACTTACGAAGTAAAATTTACTTTGGGCTTAATCGAGCCAGTGCACATCTGAAAGTAACTGGACAGTGATACAGGCTATTTAGCCTGTGCCTCAGAAGAGCAAAGACGAAGACTGCAGGGCCACGGTCGGTGACAGTGTACCTCCCGTCCTCCTGGGAGGTCCCATGGAGTGAGGCGAAGGTCTAGTCCCATTTTGCCTGAAGTTTTCCCTTTCCTGTTGATTTAATTCAATGACCACATCCAACTCAGTGACCTTGACACCCACTTACCCAGCAGCTTGCCAGTCACTCCTTACCTTCCCTTAGTCCCCAACTTTAATACTCATACCTGCTACCCCTTGGCTACCCCTTGCTTACATGCATTAGCTGCTGAAGGTCCAGATTTTTTTTAATTAGAAAGGAAAATTTTAATAAGCTAAATGGGAATCCTGAGAGCTCGGTCATCCCCCAAGTTTGTTTGTTTGCTTTCTAGTGAGTGTGAAACTTGCGTGAGAGCTGCCATCTTTCTTTGTGCCTGTGCATCCCACAGAGCTGGCTGCTGCCTTGGGGTGGAGATGGGCAGTGGGGTCTCTGTCAACTTCTGCCTCTGCACAAATGGACCAGCAGCTAAGGAAGGAGCTGCCCCAGCCCATGCTGCCTGACAGCACCACACACATGCACACACACCCTGACTGATTGATTGATTGGAGACAGAGTCTCACCATGCAGTTCAGGATGGCCTTGAACTCACTCATGGAGCCCACATTGGTCTCAAACTTGTGGCGATCCTCCTGCCTCCGCCTCTGGAGTGCTGGGAGTACAGGTGTGCACCACCATGCCTGGCCAATTTTTGGATTCTAATATAGCACACTCTGTATATGTATTAGCCCATCATGGGTGCTGTATGCAGTAAACCCTTATGTTCATCACCACCATCTATACAAGCGTAGCTGACCAGTGCTGACTGCAGTAGAAGCTACTAGAAGCATGTTTCGTATACTGATTGATGAAGGCTTCATGAATAACCCCACAGAACTTCACAGGATTGTTCATAGATAAGGCAACTGGCATGCAGAAAAGTTAAATAACTTGAGCAAGGTCCCAGGTTTTGAACCCATGCCTACTGGCTCTGAAACCCAAGGTCCCATCTGTTTGGACCCAGAGAAGTGCATGCGTGTCTGCTGTCTCAGAGAGGTCACATGTTTTGCAGTCTTGTGCTAGCTAGGAATTCACATTTTACTTAAAAGCACAGATCAAGGCCCCCACACCTTGGTAGATGGTCACAGCCACTACTTGTACCTGCACTCAGCTGTGGTGTGTGATCTCATGTGGCTGCTCCTGTGACATGTCATAGGGGACCCTGGGAAGGAAGGAAGGGCAGTGGTTGGCCAGTGCTGCCAAGTGGAGAGGGCAGGGACTCTGAGAGCTAGAGTTTGTATTGTCTCCCCTGGGCTGGGGGCATCTGCTCCCATCCACCCTCCTCTGGCACTTGCTGGGATCTGAACAGGCTTAGGCATTGCCCTGGGCCTCCACTCCCCAGATGAGGTGGGTACAGGGAAGATAGCCAGGCCCCAAATGGTGGAGACAGAACTGTTCAAGGCGCAGTGGTAGTTTGGCTCCAGGAAGACTAAGTGTACATTTAATCATCAGGAAGAGATTGTCATGTATCTCTGGAAAGCCACAGCCCCCACCTCTCCACCTCCTCCGAATGACTGGCCAGAGTGAGCCAAAAAGTCAGAGGATAGACCCTCTCACTCACAGGTACAGAGAGGGCTATTAAAGCAACTCCCAAATCTTACACCGTCATCCAGATCCGACCTCATTGCTCAGCCACATCACCAAGGAGACACCCATTAACCCAGTCTCTGAGACAGGCATTGTGAATAAAAAGATCAGATATGATCAATGAACATGATCACTCAAAGCAGAAGTACAGGCTCTGCCTCCAAACAATACTCAAATTCCTGCAGCTCAGTGTTACACAAAGTGCAAGCACCTTGAGAACACAATGCCATGAAACAGCAAGTCCCAGGCTGCAGCCAGAACATGTCAGCATGGCATGGTCCACAGTGACACACAGCACAATTCACGCTCCCTGTCCCCTAGGCACAGCCATGTACAAAGGCTGAAATCAGGTGGCCACTGGCACAGAGGCACAGCCAGCATTTCAGCACCAGGCCTGTTGCACGCCCGGGGCACTGCCCCAGCCTGCTCTGCCTCTGGGGCAGGTGGACGACTCCAGCCATCCCCTCCGATGAGGCATCAGGGCTCTCTTTGCTAGTGAGAGAGTAAACTGTCCCCTGAGCCTGCTTCCTGAGACAGGACAAATCAACTCTTTCCTGGCCGGGTTTAATAAGACTCGGCTGTTATGGAAAATGACAGAGCTCCTGGGAGGAAGGCGGGGGAGGCGCCTGCCAGGCTGGGTGCAGGAATTCCCCTCCGACTCTGGCCTCTTTGGCCATTCCTGAGTGGAGACCTTCTCGCTGGGTGTTCACTGAGTATCGATTCAGTCTGCAAGCAATTTTAATATTTCTTCAGGGACTTTCCAGCAACAGCACAAGTCATTAATTCACCCTCCCAAATTGCTTATTCAATAGCAGGAACATGGCTCCAGAATAAAGTCCCAGAATTTATGTGACTTGCACGAGTCAGGAGGTCAAACAACTGTTATGGAGTGAAGTTAAAAATCCAAATAAAATATTGACACTTTTTTGGGGAGGGGGAAGGAGGAAGCCAAGGTATTTAAAATAGGTTTTTGTTGCAATGCCCCCAGGATAAAGAATGGAAGGAGTCTGAAGACAAGTTGGAGTTTATAAAATCAATGGAATTTATTGCACATCTACTTGGCATTTAATAATTCTCTCATTTCCACATCCCCCTCCCCCTCCCCGTCCTGGCCATAGACAGAGATACCCAGGTATACAAATGCACATCTATGTGAATCAATACCGGTGCATGGACCGATGTGTAAATGTGCTTGTGATATAAGACTCAGAAGACTGAGAAGGGAACAGAGATGGGTGTAGAGCCTTCCTGTGACTAACATATTTAACAGAAATAGGGATAATTTGGCAGATATTCATGAAATAGACTTGTGTAAATATCTCCACTGTTATAGGTCTTAGATTGGTGCATTAAAGAAGCATGGTATAGATACATTCATCATAGAAATAGTTTCTAAAAGCGTAGAAACTGAGAGGTGTATCTACATGTAGTATTGTCATATTGTGCACATGATCTAAAAGTTGTGATTTATTTGTAATATAGCATGATGTTTATCAAATAAACTGGTACACACACACAGGTAAGCATGTTAAGAATCAAAGCCATATATGATCTTTGCTAATTGTCTACCTATATATTTGCTCAGCTGTCCAGATCATGGATGTGAAAAAACTAAAAAGAATTTGTTCATGCTGGGAGTGATGGTAATAATCCCAGCACTCAGTGCCTATAATCCCAGCATTCAGGAGGCTGAGGCAAAAGGACTGCTTGTGAATTCAAAGCCAGCCTGAACTATATAGTGAAACTCTGTCTCAAAAAGACAGAAAAAAATTTTTTTGTTTGTGCTCAAATAGGTAATAAACACCAAAATATTAATATAAATGATATTAATATAAAAATGTCAGCAGAGGTCATGTCTTTCAGTCTCAGGCCTGCATCCAAAGTGTGGCCCCAGTGCTACTAAGCATGTGACCTGGGGCAAGTTGCTTACCCTTTCTCTTGTCTCACAGGTAAACTAGAGAGGAGGCTTATTTAACAGGGTTGTAGTTAGGATCTGAAGAGAGAATGCATTTTATTGCAGTGCCTGTCATACAGTGAATATGAAATAAATGATAGTTATTAGTTTTACTACTATTTTATGCTGCTCTTCAGCTGGGGCTTAGCATCATCTGTTCTTGATGTGACTGGCTTATTCTACATGGTGGTTAGTAGCACAGGTTCTGTAGTGAGACAGCCAGATTTAAGAACCATCTCTGGGTGTAGCGCAGTGGTACGCCGGCCTCTGTTACTTAATAGCTGTGTGACGCAAGGCAAGTTGTAGAACCTTTCTGAGCCTCAGCTGCCACCTTTGTAGAGCAGGACAACAGTCTTCGTAGGTAGTTATGAGAATTAAATGATCTATGGAAGCACTCAGCACAGTTGCTGGTACATAGCGAGTGTATGTTATTGATAATGAAAATCCTTACTTGTTACTCAACAAATAACTAGTAAGCACTTATGTTATGAGGGGCCTGGGTGTCAGGAGATGAGGAAAACCGATGCAGCACCCGCGCTAGTAGCGCCTGGGTGCAGCGGAGATTCGTGTGAGCTGAGGAGGCAAATGTGGTGTGCCAGCTCTGTGCTGGACTCAGGAGGGATGGGGCAGGCAGGCGCAGGTGGGAAGCTTGGGGGAGCAGGATGGAAGGTTTCGAAGGCCAAACCAAGGGACTGTGAGTGTTCCCTGTAAGTAGCAGGAGTGGATCGCAGGGTGTGGCCAACCACACTCTTTCAGGAGGCAGAGCGGGGCTGGGGGCCATTTCCAAATGCTAGAGTAGCTAACTGGGCAACAGACGGCAGGGCTGAGGCAGGACAGCCAGGATGTCACTAGCAGCTTCTGCTGCCGTGGCAGAGGCGGACATCCCACACCGGTGGGGGCCGGGAAGGGGCTTGCTATCGGCAGTGAGTCCACAGCTGCACCTGTTCACCATCATGTGGGGAACCCCAGACGGGACCATGGGGCAACAACTGGCCACCCCGACTCTAGCGGGAGTCCTGACAGATGAGGCCAGGGCGGTGGTGAGAGGAGCTAGTCTGGTCACGCTCTGGGCTTGGCACGCACTGCGGACTGGTTTCCAAATGGTTGGTTAAACACATTGCCCCTTAATTTTTAAACCTATGCATATCTTGAAGTTAAATCAATCCATATGCTTTCCATTCATCATATAAACCATCACTATTGCCCCCTTGGGCCAACGCCGGGGCCCATCCAGCCTGGTAAATTGTCTCTGCCCTGGGCTCCCGGGGAGGCCTGGTGGGAAGCTTATCACCTCAGTGCTGGTTTTAGAAAACTAAGTCAGTGCATCAGACACGTCCGGTACTCTGGAAACCGCTGCGAACTTGCCATCCTGGGATGTATGAAGACAAAAGCGATTTTTATTTTTAACCTCTGGCTTAGTTTCACAGAGAAACTAATAATTTCTTGAATTTGTGTGATTGTCAGTTGAAGTCAGGGTAAGCAAACGAAGAAATGTGTGGACTGATGGAGGGGCTCTTCCTGATCTCCCCGAGGCCTTCTCGAGGTCTCTTAAAGGACCCCTGCATACTGACAAGTGTAGGCATGTGCTCCCCTCCCAGCTTAAGCTAGTCTCCTCATTGGAGTGTTCAGAAAAGAACCCTAATTCAGGAGGTCACAGGAGGGGCTTGGGGCTTTGCGTTTTAGTAGATACCCTAGAAGATTCTAATGCAGGTAGTTCAAGGACAGTAGTTTGAAGATATCTTTCTGCAAAATTTTTATGAGGCTCTCATTTCTTAGAGGTTTCCCCTCCTTTAGTTCTGAGGCCTGAACCCGGGGCTTGGCACATGCTAGGCCCAGCCATCATTTCTTGGGATTTAATTGTGACTTCTGAGAGGCAACAACTGAGGCAGAAGCCTCCAACGTGTTAGGGAGAAACTTGCTCGGTAGGAACCAGTGTGTTCCAGCTGTGTCCAAATGGAAGGTCCTGCTCCTGGCTCTGAGGAGTCACCTGGCCCTGGTCATAGTCTGTTCCCATGCACAGAACCCTGGCATGTGCCAATTGTTGATCTGAATGGCAGGACCTGTGAGCCAGCCCGGGCAGACACCTCTAACCTCTATACAAACTGCCCAGCCAGCACCCACAGAAGCAGGTTGTGCACCATGCCTCACAAGGCGTGCAGCCTTGTGCAGAGGGGCTGCCCTGTCCCACGGTCCCTGTAGGCAGGAGGAAGTAAATTTCAGTCTTCAGTTCCTGGGATGTAGAGGGGAGATAATAGTTTCTTAGCATTTCTAGGAGTGGGGACCATTTTTAGGAAGAGTTAAAAAACTCCCTGGATGGTCTGTAATGTATCACTCGCAGGTCTGCTGTGAGATGTCTGCAGTTTTCCTGTGGCTGACTTGCCTCAGGGCTCAGCTGGAGATATGTTCCTGACACAGACAGCAATCGAAAGTCCAACTTAAGCAATTACTTGCGTTAATTGGGCAAATACAGTTTTTGCTTTCTAGGATGATTCGGTTTATGATACCAGGCAACTTGAAGTCACTGGCAGAGAGGCCTTACACTACCCCACTGGTGCAGTGGTCAGAGAGGCCAGAGCCCCAGAACATCTCCACCCTGGAGTTCCTCTGACTCATCAGATCAAGACAGATCATTCCCATGCCAGGGCTTTCTGCTGACTTTAACATAGGCAGGCCACCCCAGGATGATTTAGGATGATTTGTACATCTTCACACATGTGTTTAGTAGATACTTGACATCTTTCTTCTAAGGCCATTGGAGCAAATGTGACCAGGTTGGGGTCAGCTTACCATTTCTCTGGGAAGTAACTCCACAGTTGGGGAAGAAGTTTATTCTAGGTAGCCAGATGTGACTGATCATTTCTTCTCTTTCTTTATTACTTTTTAATGGTACTGAAAATTGAACCCAGGGCTTTCACACTGATCTATGTCCTCAGCCCTTTTTCATTTCCTATTTTGAGAACAGGTCACTAAGTCTTTAAATTTCTCAGATTAAGCTCTAACTTCTGCCTCCTAGAATGCTGGGATTTTGGGTGGGGTTTATGAGACATGCTTAGATGGGATCCTGGGTACACATAGTGTCAGTAGCTGGTTGAAGTAGATATTACCCCCTTTTTCTAGTGAGGAATTCTGGGGTTCCAGGGAGTTCCTTATCCTTTTCACACAACATGGAGCTGGAAACAGACCCCAGGAGTTTAGATCCGGGCTTTTGGACGTGTTTTCCTGCACATGAGTATAACCTGGTGTTTAAAGGTATGGGCCCTGGGATAGTCTCTTGAATTCAAATGCTAGATTTGGAATTTATGAAATGAGTGACCTTGGGCAAGTTATAGCATTGCTCATCTGCAAAATGGGCTACTGAGAGAATGGAGTCAAATGCTCGTTTGAAGCACTGAGAACATTGCTTAGCACATAGCAAGCACTCAGTAGACAGTGGCTGCTGCTACGTGGGCCTTGGCTGAAGAAGGACAAGTCCTAGAAATCCTGAACAGCCCAGTCCTGGAAGGGCAGTCTTCTTATCCGTCCCAAGGTGAGCTGTCTGAGGTCACCTCAATGCTAATAGGACCTCTCCTGTCTCCACCTCAGGGGGCATTTTTGCACACCATTTATTATCATATAATATAATGCAATATAATATCGTACATAACATAATATGATGGGGAGGTTAACTTGGAAACCCCGCGGCAGACCGTGGATGGATGGATAGATGAATAGATACATTTGTACTAAGTATACATACATTATATCATTCTATTGATTTGTAAAAAGTTCCCGGTCTGCCTGGCTGTAATGAGATTTTTGAACTTTGCGTGGCGATCAATGAGAGGAATATTATTGGCCTGGAGAATTGATATACCTGCTCTTGGTGGCTTGTTCTGCTCCCAGGCTGCCCCGGCCCCCCAGGTGTACGATTCCAGCAGACACTTAACCTTTTTTACAGTGTCATCAGGCTAAAAGGAATCTAATAGTGACACAGGACTTGTGCTCAGCACTCTGCCACTATTGCTTTCCTGTCACAAATAATTTATAGCCTTCTATTTCCATCCCTGAGTTGCACCCCAGCCCTGCCTCCCACTTCCCCCAGCTCCCAGGAATCAATAAACTCACATAGCCACAGTGGGACTTCAGGGTGCAAGGAGATGGACAGACAGACAAGGGGTCAGAGAGAGAGAGAGGGAGAGAGGGAAGGAAGGAAGGAAGCACAGAGGAAGGAATGAGAGAGGGAGGGGGAAGAGGGTGGAAGCAGAAGAGGAGTCAGGGTCCTGGCCTGTGCTTCCTTGGCAGGCTGAGTGCCTCCTCCCTGCGAGACTCTTACAGAGCAGGGAGACCTCTGCGGTCCTAAGGTAGTGAGAGGAGGCCTTCTGGGAATTTAACCAAAGAGGCAGTGACCTCACCATCCACGTCTGCTTCACCATCCTTTGCTCTAGGAGCCTGCTACACCATGCCATTGTTTGTATCCTTTCTGGAGCCTTCTTGCAAGCCCCAAGTGGGGCTTGGTCCAATACCCAGTCTATCTCCTCCATTCTTTATGTGTAATCTCTCCCTGGCGTGGCTGCTTCCTTTATGCTTAGTGCTCTTTCCAGTGTCTCAGTAGCCCCTGCATTGACCAAGCCAGGCCATATTGAAGGGAGGACTCCTGCCTACACCAGGCTCCGCCCCTAAATTAAAAGCAGCCAGCCCCAGGGGGTCACCATAGGAATAACAATGCTAGTGGGCTTTACCGAGCCAACCATCATATTGGTCATTTCTATGTAGTATCCCACTGAATCCTCACTGTAAGTCCTGGAAAATGCAGAATAGCATTATCTTGTTTTATAGATGAGGGAACAAATCACCAAGGTTTCCCAGGCAGTAAGTAGTAGAGCTGGGATCCAGCTTGGGAAGGCTGATGCCAGAGCCCAGAGCTCCAATTCCCTCTACTGTCTCACACCCTTTTGAACAGGAGAATCTGAGAGCCTGGGAGACCCCAGCTGGGCACAGACCTTCTCCTGGGAAGGTCAGGCTCTCCTTTGACACGGGAGAAAGAGCTCCCTGTGGAAGGAGCCTGCTAGGGCAGGAAATGGGGAGCAGCACCATCCCTCCCATGAAAATGCAGATGATAACAGACACCCAGGTAGGGACGCAATGTCCAGGTCCATATGTGGGGAATTTGACCTCTGTCTGGGGCCACGGAGGACATAGGTGTGTCTGGCCAACTTGTGGGGCCAAGTGTATAGATGGGGTGGGGAAGGAATGTGGGAAGCAGCACAGGCAGGTGTTCATCCTCAGTAACTGTTTGCCGTGTCCTCCAGCTCCTCCGCGGAAGGCCCATGAGCCGCATGGTTGTATGCAGGATGCGGGAGTCCATGGGTGGTCATCAGGCCTCCAAGAGCTCAGTCTGAAAATCCCTGAAATCCCCTCTGGGATGTGGGAGTGCCTGCGGCCCAGAGTTCCTGGGTGGACACAAGAGCATGTGTAGCTGTGCAGGCGCCCTACCCAGCTCCACTCACAAGCACCAGCAAACTGCTGTCAGGAAATAGTGATTTCCCATTACTTGCTGCTCAGCTAAATCTGCAGCAGTGCCCCAGGGTCAGAGGCTCTGGGTAACAAAGGCAGAGACTCTGGGAGCATCCAGTTATCTGTCCCACCTGCCCAGCCCAGGGCTCTCTTGGTCCAGAGCCCTCTCCCTAAGCAGAGACCCGGAGCTTGCACTGCCAGTGACCAGGTCAGCTGCTCTGCGCAGCTCAAGACTCTTCCGAACTGTTAGAGATGAGACCCTACTGCCCTCAGCTATTGTTCGATATTTCCCATGGTGTTTGTGCTCCAAACTTTCTCCCCAACTCTTCAGAGATGAGCCCACCTTCTGCTTTCCTGAGAGTTAAAAGCTGCAGAAGCTATTTGTATGTGGGGGCGGAGGTGGGAAGGCAGGGTGCTAGGGAGAGAACCATCGGGTCCTCACTGAGTCTCAGTAAGTCCCTAAATTGCCAAGGATGGACTCAAGCTCCCGGTCCCCCTGTCATAGCGTCCCAGAACGCTGACTGTCTAAGCAGGCACTGCCAGCCCTATTGCGAAAGCTGCTCTGCAAAGTCTCCGGCCAGCTAGAAACCATGCTGTCCCTGGCCACTGCCCTGCGCACTCCATGTGCTCCCTCTGACTCTGCTCTCCACTGGTTTTGCTTCCTCAGCCTCCAAACTCACCCAGGTCCCTGCTGCCCTGGAAGGCCCTTGCTCCAGAAGACCAGGTCTAACCCTGACTCACAGGCCAGGCTCTGTTGGTCACCCTGACCCTTGTCCTGCCTGGCTCCAGCACTGCCACTCTGCTGGGACTGTTCTCCCGAGGTCAGCGGCTCCCAGATCCCCAAGCCCTGCAGCTTGCATTCCTCTTCTCTTCATTGGTACTCGTGTCTACTACATGACGTTTACAGTCTCTGAGGAGTCAGTCCCTGTGCATCACACAGCTTCATTCTTCATCATCCTCTCCTCCCCTCCTCCATCTCTTGGTCCCCTTCCCATTTGAGAGAGATTTACTGCGTCTTTCTGCTTCTTATTTTGCTCTTTACTTATATTTTGGATTTCCCACATAAGAGAAGCCATGTGATTTTGAAGCTTGTGTGTCTGATTTACTTCACATTATGTTTTCAAGGTGACCCATTTTCCTAGAAATGATTCCTCATTTTTCTTTATGGCCGAGTAGTCCTCATTACCCCATTGTGTGTAAACCCCATGCTTTCTTTATCTATTCATCTCTTGTGTTCCCCTTAATATTTTGCTCTCTGTGACTTGGGTGAGGCCACTCTGTGCATACAGGTTCTGCTGCGTCCATGCCTGTGGCCTCTGGGTCCTCTCAACAAACCTGCCCAAAACATGACCTTGGCCCCTCTCTGCTGTGCCAGCTGATGCCTGTGTGTCATGCCTGGCTGTATCCACTTCGCGTGCTGCAAATGTATGACCCACAGCACCACTTTCCCAAAAGCCAGTCACCTCCCCATCACCTATACCATGGGACGGAGGTTTCACAGCCACGGTTAACCCCCAGTAGTGGTCAAACCTGACCATTTTGGCTGAATAGTGTCTTGAAGATTCTTTCTCTCCTTTCCTGAGTCCAGCTCTTTACCTATGCTCCTTGGACACTGTTTCCTGGAACCAGTTTGCTCAGGGGCTCCTTTAGTTTGAGGCAGTGCTCTGGTTTAAGAGGCCCTAAGCCCGCCTTAGTAGGAAGAAGACTGAACTCAGACTCTGCCCTGAGCAGCATGAGCTTCAGTGAGTTGTGTAACCCTCAGTGGTCTTGCTTTTTCAACCTGTGGACTGAGGACAATAGAACCTACTTTGCAGGTTATTGTGAGAGTCAAGAGGAGTATATATCAATAACATAGAGCATACATCGTATTGGCATATAATAGGTGTTCAGTAAGTGGGGAACAGCAGTTTTCATCACTGCAGCCTTGTTTGCAGATTTGCTGCCTCTTCCCTGCATGCCACGTCCCTGGCAGGCTGTGAGGCCTGAGCTCTGCAGCGTCTGCTCACGTGGCCCCAGGCTAGACCTCTGCCCTCCCTGGCACCTGCCCACACTGCCTGCCTCTCCCTTGTCTGCTCATCTCAGAACCGTGTCACTCCTACTGGAGAAAGAGACCATAGTGGTCCAGCCCCTTGCTTTAGATTTGAAGAGACTGAGGCACAGAGACGTTAAATGAGGAGCCAAAGGCTGTGGGGTGTCCCAATGGCAGAGGCAGAATGGGGTACAGGGCCCTGCCACACAGTGGGGACCCTCTCTACTGTGCTTCTCGTGCACCTCAGCGCTGCTTCAGAGCTCTGCCAACCCCCATCCTCGCTGACCTCCCCAGCCCTCCTATTTGCACATCCTGTGCCACTGACCACCTGGCCTGTGCTCTGCCACTTCTTAGCTCTGCTTGGGTGTGAGCCCTGCCCTCACGCTCCGGGACTGGCAGGCAGGGGCCTCAGCCCTCCCGCCAGCAGGTTCTCGAGCCAAGTCAGTCAGAGCTTCGCTGGCTCACCGCTGGCAGCGCCCCTGGCCGCTAAGGCACCCCTGGCTTGCATCTTCACTGGGAAGGAGCAGTGCTGCTGGAAAGGCTGTGGGTGCAGGCAGAGGGAGCATTCTCGAGCCCAGCTCCAGGGTGGACCCTGCATGTCACTAAGCCCTGTGTTTCTGGCATCACTGGAAGCCAGGCTCCTCCCAGCTGTGCCCAGCTGCCCTCTGGGCTCCAAGCTCCTCTGTAAAGAAGCTGTGTCTGAGAAAGGCCCTCTCATAAGGAGACCATTGAGTCAGCTGCCATGCAGGGCAGGGCTGTGGCTTGTTTCAGAGCACAGTGGGCCCAGGAGGAGGTTGTGTAAGACCTGACTGTGACAGAGGAACCATGGCAACAAGAGTGTTGCCTGGGCCTGGCGCTTCCTCCCACTCTCCCTAGTAAAGGACATGGAGAAAGCACCCCTCTCCTCTCAAACCTGGAGGATCCAGCTCCAAAAAGATCTCCAGACCCAGGAGGTTGTGGCACCCAGTGGCGCATGTGTGTGGTTGAGGAAGGGAAGGTGGAGAACCAGTCTCCTCGTCCCAAAACGAGAAGATGCTGTGTTCCCCTGGGCCTGCTGCCCCCACCCCACCCTTGCTGCCGAAACTCCAGCTACAATTCGGATGACACATGGGCAGGACAGAGTGCCAAGCAGCAGCTCCACCAGAGCTCACGCTGAGGGCAGGCACACAGAGGGCAGGATGCTGAGGGCAGTGCTGAGGCCGGGTGGGATGCGCACGTGTGTATGACGCTGTGTGGTGCCATTGCAGGATCATCCGGACCAAAGTCCAGCAGCCTTTCCACCCAACACCAGACGGGGCTGGGACGGGAGTGAGTGCCCCTGGCCACACCATCGGTAAGAGGCTCAGGGAAGGCGGGAGGCTGGCCCTGTCCAGGGAAAGCCCGGGGCCCATCCGTTCCACAAGGCCCAGAGCCCCATGCTTCCAGTGAGTCTTCTCCCTGAGCCCCTGGAATCACGGTCTTCCTGAGTGAGATCACCTCATCCCTGCCTCTCACGTGGTTTCCACTCTGCCTTAACAGCCCTCTCTCTCTTTTTAAATCAACAGTTTTCTTTTAACATTTCTTCTTGGCTGGGGATTTAGCTCAGCATCATAAGCACCTGCCTGGCAAGTATGAGGTCGTGAGTTGGATCCCCAGTACCAAAAACAAACAAACAAAAACCCATTTTTTCTTCTTATTTTTTCCTATCTTTTGTTTTATCAAATTCTATTTCCCTATCTGTCCCTCTTTCCTTCCTTCATATCTAGTCTCTTATTCTTTTTTTTTTTTTTTTTTTTTGAGACAGGATCTCACTATGCAGTTCATGTTGGCCTTGAGCTCACTTTGTAACCCAGGCTGGTCTTGAACTCGCAATGATTCTCCTGCCTCAGCCTCCCAAGTGCTGGGCTTACAGGAGTGCACCATCATGCACAGGTTTCCACTTTAAAAAAATGTTTTAAATTATCTTTCTCACTTCTTCCCTCTTTCCCTTGTCTTTCTTTGGTCTACCTCTCCATTTCTCTCCTCTCCTTTCTCATATATGGCTCTGAATCTGTCCCTCTCCTGTCCCCTTCCCTCCTGTGTAGCCTCCTTGCTCTTGACCTGTTGTGATCTCCATAATTTCCTCATCTATGATGGAGCTCGCTACCTCTCTCACAGCTCACACAGGCTGACTTCTCTTTGGCCCAAGGGTACTCAGTGACACTGAGCCCATAGCTGAGGCCTGGGGTCTAAAGGGCTGGGATGTGATTAAATTTTTCCTGCTGCCCCTCTTAGCCACCGCCCCCTTTGCTCCTGCCCAGCAGGAGGTGGAAGTGGCTGGCCCAGCCCTCCTGGAATTGGCAGGTGCTCTTGTTTCCCAGGCCTAGGTTACAGTGTGTCCTGAGATTGAGGTGGGGCCATGCCATATCAAGCTGGTCACTGTACAGTGAATGGGCTCAGTGGTCCATGCCCTGGGAGGAAGCCTAGGACCTTCCCTTGTGAATTCAAGATGAGACACTCCCAAGAGAACTGCAGCACCGGGAGCAGCCTGCGCCTCCCAGAGAACCTGAGAGGTCTCTAAACTACAAGTGTTAGAGGCTCTCCCTTGGTGCCCTCAGAGCCGTGCTCTCCAGATTGCTGCTGAGGTACCATTGGGAGGGAATCAGCCTCGGTGCAGAGGAGGCCGGGGCCGGCTGATCCCACTCACTGTGGGGCTGGACACAGCGTGAGGGACTCAGTGTATGTGGCGTGTGATCCATGAGTGGACTCGCTCTGCTCCAGCCTTGGGTCTTGGCCTGTAATCAAAACTGCTATCCTTACGGTGTCTCCTCCTTACTCTTGTCCAGTTCCCAGCACGGCCTCCCCTCCTGTCTCCAGTGCCTCCAATGACCCAGTGGGATCCTACTCCATCAATGGGATCCTGGGGATTCCTCGCTCCAACGGTGAGAAGAGGAAACGTGATGAAGGTAGGAGGAGGGAAGAAGTCTGGCTTCCCCTTCGCGCGCTTTGTCCCTGGGCTCGGAGCTCCGGTTTCCGCTGGCCTTGCAGCTGCTCTGCTGGGAGATCAGTTTTAGTGGCAAAGCTCAAGTCCCCCCACTGCCCTGCTGGCTCCTGGAGAGAGGAGGGAGACTACTGGTGGAGCTACCAGCTTCACCATCTGCTCAGTCTGACGGCCTCACCTTCCACTGGGACACACCCCAGCTAGCCCAGTGGGGTACCAGGAGAAAGGCATGGCTATTTACTGTAGGAAGGTTTTAGAGGCTAGGTGAACAACTGGCCTCTGACACAAGAGTAAAAGGCCAGCCCGCTGTGTCCTCACCTGATCCCAGCCATCTGGAGATAAGGGGCAATGTCACGTGTAGCTGACTGGTGTCCCACCCCACTGAACGCTCAGGGAGCTGGGCACGGGACCTTTCTGAACACTGCTTCTCCGAGAGAGCAGACTCCACATATGCTTCCTGATGGCCCTCGCCCTGCTTCCCCTCAAGGGCGGCCAGGCTGTTAGCTGGGAGCTAAGGGAATAAGGACTGCAGGGGGGGGTGATGGGATGAGCTTGGACAAGGTATTCCTCAAATTCAATGGTGTTGGGGGTCCCATGGTGACTATCTGGTTCCCTTCTGGTGCATGAAGCCAGCAGCCATGCTGGTGGACTCGGCCAAACAGACCGCAGTATCTGAGACCTGCTTTCTGCCTTGATTCGCTCGTGGTCCCCGCTGGGGAAGGAGTAATCTGCTGTCCTTAGCAGGATGTGGGGTCCCGAGAAACAGAACCCCATAAAGGGAGTGACTAGAGCCCGTTAGCCCAGGGCAGTCTTGGTTCATACCTGTTGTCTCTGCATCTTGGCCGGCAGCAACTTTTACTTTCCGGAGCGCGCTGTGGGGTGGTAGGTCTTACAGTCACACCAAGCACAGTTGAGCCCCTGTTGTGGAAACTGTAAGGCAGTAAAGAGTGGAGCAGGCAGACAAAGCTGAGGGTCATGGGGCCACACTGAGGATCCCCGAGGTCCATGCAGAGAGAAGAGCTGAGTCTTGGCCTCCAGCGCAAGGGACAGAGTGTAGGAGAGGCCTCGGCCTGGAAAGACAGTGATGACCTGGCTCTGGCCTCCTTCCAGAAGCCCTAATGGCCTCATTTTGCAGGGAAACAGCTTGTCTGGCTCTATTTCTCCTTCTTCCAAAATATCCAAACCCATTTGGCTGCCACGGCCTTTGCCACTCACTAAATTTCATTGTGGTTGTTTTGGCGGCAGCCCCTGATGGGCAGCCCCTGATCGGCAGGGGGAGGTTTTGTGAAAGGCCCTAAGTCCAAGCTGTCCCTGGGGCTTCCCCTACTGCGGCTCAGCCAAGCTCCCTGGCACCCTGAGAGCTTCGGTGGCGGCTGCCTCAAACCCTATAAGGGTTTCTCTTTAGTCACCTGCATTGTTTAGACTGTGATAGAGCCAGGAGTCCAGAGAAGCCAGAGAAGCCTCCCTGTCCTCTCCCTCTCTGGCCCAAGGAAGGGCCACTCCTGCCTTCCACTGCCTGAGCCCTGATGGGTGAGCCAAAACGGAGACCAGGGGTGGCGGGCACTAGCCTGAGGCCGTGGCCACCTGGGGCAGGGCCTGGCAGGCCCAGGTCTCCTTCCTAAGCAGTTGCTCACATGCATTGTTTGGAGCCAGTTCCATTCAGGGAAGCTTCCTGCATGTCAGCAGCATGGCTCAGTGGAGGAGACTCCCAAGCAGAACAAATGCGGCTCTTGGCCTTAAGGAGCTTACAGTCTAATGGGACATGTAAAGCACTGAGACCGCAGTGCAGAAAGGCCTGTCAGACCCCATTCTTGAGGGACATCTGGCCACCGGCCCTGGAGCCTCCCTGAGGAGGGGCCCTGGCTGGGAACAGTCAAGACAATGGCAGCCTGAAATTCTATCTGATATCATGACCTTGTGACCAGAAGGGCCTGTGGCCAGCAGTGCAGGGCAGCTTTGGCAGGGTGGTATGGGCAGGAGGGAAGTGGCAGAGGTAAGGTTGAGTAGATGGGTCAGGTTTGCAGGAGAGCAGGCCAGGACTGGGCCAGGGAAGGAGGGTGGAAGTTTTGGTTTGATTTCCGGTTTTTGGTTTTCCCTAAAAGCAAGAGTAGCATCTGAAGGGGTCTGGACAGGAAGGGACAGGAACAGGGTTGGGTCTGGACAGCATGGTAGCAGGTAGACCATGCAGGGAGCCACCAAGGTCTGCAAGGAAGGGCTATGGGGCCTTGAAGTTTCCTGTCACTGCTGGGCCCAGCCAGGTGGTAGGAAGGACCAGAGGCCCTGCTTGGATTGTGAGGCTTCTTCTGTCCTGACTACCCTTCCCCTTGACCAGCCCCAGGCTGCATGGAGCTGTCCTTGTTCTGGTGGCCAGGCTCAGGAGGGAGACAGCTCTCTCTGACCGTTGCTTTATGGGACCCAGGTGGTAAGGGACCGAGGAGAGAGGAGAAAGTGAAGGTAGAACTGCAGGACCCTCTTCCCTCCCCCACCCAGGGTGCCTCCAAGCAGCCAGGCCCAGTTTGCATCAGGAAACAGCTCAGATGATTAAGAACAGGGAGATAATTATGTGTCAAGATGATGTAGCCCACTCTGCGGTCAGGCCAAGGCAGCAAAGCAGCTGGCAGGCCTGTGGGTTGCAGGAGGCAGCCTGGGCACAGGCTGCACAGACACCTAGCTGTGTCCTTCAGCTCTTGGGCCAGGACTGCAGGGGAAAGAGAAGCTGACTTGAGGAACTTCTAGTGCAGGGGTGGGACAGGATGCATGGCCAGGAGCTTGGCCCTGAAGAGAGTGGAGGGCCAGAGTGAGGAGGACTTGGGCTGTCTCCACCATCTGGCCCTCTTGTGGCCTTTGGCTTTGGCAGCTCTATGAAAGTGTCATACCCTGAAGGCAAGATGGGCACTTCTCTGCCCTCCGGGAAAGGGCTCCAGCTTCTGCCTCTGGGGACAGCATGGCCTATCCCTTCACTCTAACAGGGTCACAGTGGTGGGCATTAGTGAGGACAATCATCACGGTGTGCTGGCATTACTAGAGACACCTCAGCAGTAGTTACTGGTGTTCACAGCCACAATACCCAGAGTGTTAGCACCAGTGCTCAGCATATTCTCAGCATTCTGAGTATCTGCAGCAGTCATGTCTGTGGGGGTATTCGTGAAGAATGTCCGCTGTTCCCAGGGGGGAAGCTGACAGTGATCACAGTCTGCTTGAGACTTCTCGCCATCCCCTGGCATGTGGGAGTGGGGAAACCCCAGATTTCCCTTGGAGAAGTGGCTTCACCTTCCGCCCAGGAGCACGGGCACGCCCGCAAGGAGGTAAGCTAGGGAACGCTGAGCAAGCCATGTCCCAAGGCGTCTAGAAGGCAGGCTGTGGAGAAGGGCTGGTTGCTTCCTACAGGCAGAGAGCAGGAGGGCGGTGCAGCCCCAGGAGCTGGCTGGGATAGACAGAGTGGCTCAGCATGGCAGAGCAAGTCCCACTCACTAGCTGTGTGACCTTGGCAGGTCACTTCGCTTGTATCACTTGGTCTTCTGCTATATAAAGTAGACGTGGTAGCAGCCCTTCCTCCACGAGGCAGTGGAAAAGAGCCCTGGAGTGTGGAGCTAGCCGTACTAGCAGGTGGAGCGGGTGCCTCTGGGAGAGAAAGCCTAACACTAGAGAAGGTTTCTTGGGGAAATGAGGTTAAAGTAAGTTTGTGTGGTGCAGGCCCCCTACTCTTGGTGCTGTCCTTGTGCCTGGTGGTGACCTTCACCAGATGCCGGGATAAGCTAGCCTGAAGGAGACCAGTGCAGCCGTCCTCACCTCTCTGCTTGGGAAAAGCTTCACCCATCTCTTCCTGTTCATTTGTTCCTTGGTTGCCCATTGGGCCACATATCACCTGTCCACCTCCATAGGTATTGTCTCTATATATGAATAAGCAGAAGAGCCCCTTCTTTCTCCAGTAGAGGTGCATACTCCCTCTGTCCATCTGTCCATCCTGCTCTCATGCACAAGCTTGTCTCTTTGCCTTGGAAAATGTATGCTTGTTTTATGGACCTACATGTAATTTTCCCCATGGTTTGTGCATGTGTGAGTATATGCATTTTCTGTCCTCTGAGGTCTTTGGGTGTAGGGGTGCAGAATGTCCAGCATTGAGGATGTCTGCAGTTTTCTAGGTAGTATACAGACTTGGAGAGAGCCAGTGTGACCATTTGCAGACCACAGGCACCAGTGACCAGGAAGAACTGAGCCAGCCCTGTGCATGGCCAACATATGTGGTCCTGGGCACAGGTGTGCATTTAGTTTGGCCTTAGGGTCCCTCATCCTAGTCCGCCGGGAAGCTGCCTGCAGGGAGCTGGGGCTGGGATCTCTCCGCCCAGGCTGTGAGGTGTGATAGGCACCTGGCCCCGTGTTCTACTGACCTGTCTTTCAGGATCTCTCACCTGCTTCAGCCGAGGCCTTACACGGATGCTGTCCACATTAGAGGTGCGAGTTGGCATCTGGTCTGGACTTCAAGCAGTGTGAGGGCCCAGGGAACACAATGTGGGGCTCAAGAGGAACAAGTAGCCTGAAGGTGGAGGTTAGAGGCTGTCCAGAGAGAGCTTCTTACAGAGGGCAGAAAGGGGACAGTGGCTCAGGCTCCAATGGAGAACTCAAGAGGCCAACAGAGGCTCGGGGGCCGAATCGCTCCCCCGTGGGCTGCCAAGGGAGTTTGGAGCTGAGGCCCTGCTGGCCCTGTGGATCAGGCGCTCAGTGGATGGGGCAGATTTTCCAGCCCTTGGAAAAACAAAGAGTAGATCGGGTAGTAAAACAAAAGCAAAGGAGACCTGGAAGCACCTGACAGCCCTAATTCATCACGGCCCAAGTTTTTTCCTGTGTTCCCATTATATTTGTTTGTAAAAGTGGAAATCAATTTTGAAGGTAATTTTCTGGAAAGAATGGAAGGGAGGTGGGAGGGCCGGATAAGGCAGAGATGGTAAAAGGAAAAATTTAGGCCAGGCACAGCCCAGGGGCAGCTCTTGGCAAGGTGAAAGAAAATTGCATATTCAATCTCCATCCATGAATCTCCCTCGCTGCTGCCCGCCTCCTGCTTGAAAACAATGAAGGCTTTTTCCCAACGCTGGGCAGGGCCTGGGTATCAGCCTCACTTTAACTTCAGGGTCATTAATTCCCTGATTATTGAAGGAGAAGAGAGGGTTGCAGCAGCGACAATTCCAAATGCACCCCCACATGATCTGGCATGGCAGGCGGGTGGGGGGCAGCCAGGGTGCAGCAGGGTAGTGTTTGTGGAGCCTGGGCCGGGGTGGGGGAGTCAGGGAGCCACCTGGCCTGGGGGGCAGGAAGCTGGGCGGAGGATGGAGGCCGCAGTCATTACTGCATACCTCTGTTGTGTTGTTATTGCAAATTAAAAGTAGCATGTTCCACTCCACAGCGATCTTTAGGGAGGGAGGGGCTCCGAGGGAGGTGGGGGATCCTATCATTGCTTCTTCAGCAGACCAGCCATGGTGTCACCGTGTGAGGTGACATTTGAATTTACAATTCCGCTGAGAAAAGCCATTAATTCACAAATTAACATTTCTCCCTCTCCCTCTCTCTTTAACACTCTCTCCCTCTCTCACATGGATGTGCAAGCAATTGAAAAGACAAAGGAAATAGCCTTAAGGAAGAGACTTTACTGCTAGTCTGTCTGTGCTGAGATTGCTCCCCCTGCTTCCAGATAGATAAACCAATTACCTGAGCAGCTCTGCTCCTGGCCCTGGATCCCCTCCTTTTGTAGGCTGCCTCCGTGGCTGGATTTCGCTCAGCGCATCTCATTAATGGACAGCAGGCCCGCCTTGGTCACCAAGCTCTCCTCCTGGACAGGGTGGGCCTGGGCTGGTGTCTAGAGGTACTGCCCAGAACCCAAGACTGACTTTGTAGTGGCCTTTGGCCCCAGGTAGGGGCTGGAGGAACCAAAGAGGAGCTGGGGCTTTTGCTGAGTCCTCACTGTTGTAGTGGAGTAGGGTGCACAGCAAGGGCTGAAGCAAAGGCCTGGGACGCGGCCGTGCTGTCCTGAACACAGTGCTGGTGTGGCACCAGTTCCTTTCTGCAGTCCAAGGTGGACGCAGCTATGCGTGATTCACCTCCTAATCCTCACCAGCATTCACCCTCTGATTCCCACGGCAGGCAGCACAGCAGGCCTCCTTGTCCACCGGACGGACGACCGGCGCGAACACAGTGATAGTACTCGGCCCCACGCATGCTTTGTTTCTTTCCTTTATGTGCAGATATATGATAAAATGTAATTCATAGATCAGGCACAGTAAGAGATGAGCAGCAATAACTAATCATAAAATAGTATAATTATACAATATATTGATACAGTGACATTAATCTGGTAACCAAGACGGCTACAGTGAGTGCAGCACAGAACAAGAGGGTGATTTGTATATGGGGCAGGACAGAGGAGGGTACGGGATTTTCTCACGCTGCTCAGAAAAGCGCGCCATTCGAAATTTGTGAATTGCTTGTTTCTGGAATACCTCACTTAATATTTCAGACTGTGGTTGACCGCAGCTCACTGAAACCACAGAAGCAAAACCGCAGAGGGGGTAGGGTGCCTTGTGGATCGTTGTAGAGGTTACACATGATACCACCCAACTCCACACTTGGTGCGCCGTACGCTGCGGACCGCACATCACAGATACCGCCCTACAGTTCAGGTCCTGTGAAATTTTAGAGCGCAAAGCAACACACAGGCAAGCGCCTGAGTTTAACTGCAGAGTTCGGCCTATGGTCATTTTCCAACTTATATTCAAAACCTGGCTCATGTCCACTCACTCCAGTTTAAGAAAAACTTAAGGTTCAAAGGTCTGCATTCACTAAGAAGCCAACTAAGAAGCAGGGTCCGTCACAGTGGTATCTTCCTAGCAGAAACTCGGCTGCTTGAGTACCTGGGGGATTTCGCATTCTGGGCCATGTTGGCCCCACACCTGGTGGCTGGCAACCGTGTCACTCGACAAGGTGAACGTAGGTCTCGTTGCTGCCGCATCAGGACCTGTGCCACGCCTCTACCTTGGTGGCTCATGCTTTCTGTGGGAAGTTTAGGCTCGGCTGCATGGCTGACACAGGATCGCAAGTGCACCTGTCAATCCCTGTGTTCCTAGGAGAGGCAACAGCCAAATCGTTAGCTGTCTTCACCTCCCAACTCACTCATACTGTTGTGGGTAGAATGGGTTGTTTAAGGAAGTGTTTTTCAAGTTTTCCAGCAAAAGACATGTATTTTTCATGTAACTCCAGAAAACCAGACTGACTAGCTGCACCCCAGGAGAGCATGTGCAGGTTTGCCACAGAAGGGCTGGCTGTGTCCCCCATCCTTGGGTGTGGGCAGCTTTCCCGAAGGACTGGGTATTCTTTCTCCAAGGCCCAGCCTCTCTGCCCCTCCCATGGGGGCACCTAGCATCTGTTTGTCGTGTCTGAGTCCCAGCTTTAGTCCTCCTTTGGCAACTGCCTTCTAGCCCTGCTCGTAGGCACCTTCTCCTTCCCCTCCCAGCAAGGGCACCGGGCGAGAAATCCACTGCCTCAGCTCTGCCCTTCTCCAGGTGCAGGCTGTGGATGCAGTGGGAGGAGCCAGGGCAGGGACTGTCCCCAGCCTGCCACTGTGCCTCCTTAGTGCCTCCTCTCTGCAGCCCAGCTTGGGCAGTGGGAAGGAGGGCAGAAAGCTGCCATGGGGACCCCTTGGGAAATTCGTTTTGGAGAGAGTGGGGGCTTTGGAAGACCCAGGACAGCTGCCTACAGGGCATGAAGTCCTCCTGGCTGCCTGGGCTGTGGAGCCCGAGGAGAGACCTGGCCCCAGCCTGGCTCCCTCAGGGCCTTCCAAGACCCTCCCTCTCTTCCCTTGGGGGTGGGAAAGCCTGGAGGGCTGAGGGAGGGGGAGGCTTGGCACAGGGGCCGGGAGACAGCCGCCAGCCTCAGAGCCTGAGCAGCAGCAGAGCCAGTAATTCAAACCATCCTGACCCTCCAGTGAACTCAGGCCTGCTGACCTTGACAGCCCCGACAAGAGGGGCCTCCCAGACCTCAACCTGTGCAGGTCTGCACTTTTCCCCCCACTCCTGGAGGCCTGCACCCAGCCTCCAGGTGGCCCCTCCACTGGCCATCCCTCCCTGAGGCCTCCTGCCCACCTCCAAGCACCTTTTGTACCATCTCCACTGGAGACAGACTATAGGTATCTCCTGGATATGCCCAGGCTGGGCTATTTATTACCCCTTGCCTTCTCCACAGCCCCAGGCCTCATCTTTCAAGGAAGTCTGACAGTGTGTGTGTGTGTGTGTGTGTGTGTGTGTGTGTCTGTGTCTATGTGTGTGTCTATGTAAGTCTGGGTACACACAGGAGCAGGGGTGGACTGGCAGAGAGGTGGAGTGGAGGGAAGCCTGGCCAGAGGCATGCAGCCCCCGGACCCTGCATTATAGTCAGTGCAGTCTATGAGGCATGTGTGCCGCTCCTTGGGAGAGCTGTACTCTGTCCAGCAGCCCTCAGAGCAGACAGCCTGGCCAGAGAGCAGCGCCCATGCAGAGGAAGGGCTGCTGCTTACCCCGCCCCGCCACCCCCAGCACACACATCACCCGGGCCTGGGGAACATGGGGGAGAAAAGTGACCGGCAGGGAAGACGGCAGCAAAGGCTTTCCTTAAGGGTGGGACATGCTTCCGCTGGGATGGAAAGCAAGGAAAACTTAGTTCTCGCCTCTTCCTGAGAACTTTACATCTCTACTCAGATTCCCCAGGAGCTGGGACAGAAGACAGCAGAAGGTGGAGTCAGGCAAGGGCAGGGTGCAGAGGACAGAGAGGGCAGTGGAGAGGAGGATGGGCAGGGATTGCCCGTGGTGGGGAGTGTCCTGAGCAGCTGAGATGGCAGGCAAAGGAGGGGAACCAGCCTGCGGAGTCCCCTGGCCCAACCCATGGCCCCCTCCCTCCGCACGCCTTTATTGGCTCTGCTGATAGTGTTGATCTGCATGTCAGGCAAAGCCTTGCTACACACAGAAAGAAAACCCCAGCCGAGGCAGTGTGGCAGTGTCAGCTCTCGCTGTTGTTCGACAGTGTAAAATTAAATTAATAAAGCCCCCAACACAGGAAAACATAACAGGAAATTAATGGCCTTTACTGTCGCTCTGATGCAGTCATTTGCAACCCTGCTTTCCGCACCAAAGACTTCATAAATGCAAGCAGTTTCTCTAAACAAGCATACTTAGGGCGGCCTAGTATGTAATTTTTCGCCTTGCTTGTGTCCTTTGAGCTAACAAAGCCCCCTTCCCTCCTGGCTGGAGAGCTTCCTAACTGGTTCTAGCCCTGGCTGGAAGCTGGGCGGGGGCAGCACCAGGCAGAAGGCCTACACCTCCCTGAGAGCCCAGGGAGGACAGAGGAGGCCTGTGTCCCAGCAGAGATGCACAGCAGGCCTGCCTGCCCAAGGGCAGGCCAGCAGAGAGGCTGGTCACCCAGGACACTGCAGGTCCTGGTCAGGGTCCACCACATCTCTTCCTGCTGCCAAGGCCTCCACCTCCCTTTCCCTGGTCTGTACCCATTTGGCATCTTTTAATTCTTCACACGTGGGCCACACACTGGGGCTGGCTGTGCCCTGGCAATAGGTAGCCTGAAGGTTGGGGGGACAGAGGCAGTTAATTTATTCAGTCTGAGCTCATTCTGTGACTGTGTTAGTACACCTGTAATCCCAGCTCCCCAGGAGCTCAAGGCAGGAGGGTCACAAGTCCAAGGGTAACTTATAGAGACCTTGTCTCAAGACAAAAATTCTAACATGTGGGGCTGTGGCTCAGTGGCAGAGCACTCTCCTAGCATACGCGAGCCCCTGTTCCCTCCGCAGCATCACGAACAAGGCAAAGGGAGAAAAGTAACTGTGCCGGTATAATTTCTCAGAGTTCTAGGTTCCCCACTTTCTCTGTCTTTGAGACAGGTTGTCTAGGAAATATGAAGGCCCTCGTGGTCATGTACCGCATCCTGTCCTGGGGGAGAATTTCTGAGCTGGGAGTTGGTGGCTTTGCTGGCTGCGTTGGTGGGATGATGAGAGCTCGTAGCTTTCCTCTTGGGTCTTTGCCGGCATGAGGCCTTCCCATCACGTGGCTGCCTGTCTCCGAGTGAGTGCGTGCTCAGCAAGCATCCAGGAGGGTGGGAGCAGAGCAGGTGGGAAGTGACCTGAGCCTGAGGGTGGCTGAGATTGGGACCAGCTGTCCCCTGGGACTCCTGGCCTGCGGAGGGTGGCCAGGGCCTGGCTGAGAATAGTGAGGCGCAGTCTCAGGTTCTTGAGGTCATCTGATCCTCCCTGTCACTCGCATGTGTGCTCCCATCCGGCAGTTCTGCTGGCCAGCTGCTGCCCCTGCCTGGATGGAGATGGGAAGGGACAGTGACCACATCCACACCTCTGCCTCTGTGTGGAGTCAGTGTGGAACTGGGGGCAAAGCATGGGATTTGGAGTTCAAACATCTGGCCGTGGGCTCTTCCCCTCTACTTCTCACCTGCTCTGGGAGCTTCTGCCAGTCACACCGTCTCCCACAGCCTCAGTCCCTGGTTTTTAAAATACATAAGAGATGAGGAATTTTACTATGCAGAGTGCTTGGTGGCAGTAAAGGTCTCCATTCAGCACCCCTTCTCTCTCCCTAGCTCCTTCCCTCCCTCCTTTCCTTCCATTCATTTAGCGTAACTGGCCCAGCACTAGGTGGCTTTCAGCTTGTTATGTGATGTGGGTCCTGCCTCCATGGACATGCCCTTGCCATCCTGGTCACCCATCTCTGAATTCATTCTTGCAGGCTAACGTTCCTCTTAAATAGGCCCCAGACCCCAGAAACAGTCCAGCCAGTGCCAGGCACGGTGGCACCACTGCCACTGTCCCTCCTGGAGACTCTGTGCCCATGATGTAGCCTAAGATTACGTTCGATTTCTTAGCAGCTGTGTCAGACTCAAGCTCATACTGAGTCTGTGGCCAACTGAAACCTCGAGTTCTTTTTCGCATCAGTTGCCATCAGGCCACGTCTACCCCATTCTGAACTTGCATAATTGATTTTTTTTAACCTAAACATAGAGGATTCCATTTATCCTTGTAGAATTTCATCTCGTTGGTTTGGGTTCTTAATTCCACCCGATTAAGGTCACAAGGATGTCTTCTGTATCATCCAAGTCATTTCTTCTTTTTTAAAGTCATTTTCCTTTAAAATAAAGGAAAGCAAATGGTCCACCCCCTCCTGGTTGCAGTGAGTGAGTGATGAGCCCTCAGTCTCCAACCACTCTACTGGCCCTAGGCTGGAAAGGAGATTCTCTGTGATGTGCTAACATTTAGGACAGCCACGTAATTCCCCCAGTCAGCTAGTGAAAACTCCAGCTTAACTTGCTGAGTGAACTGAGTTTCTGCTATGGCAAGTCTTGGACTCAAGAAGCTTATAATCCAGCACAGAAGCAGATGTGCACGTCCAAACAGACAGAATGTGAACATCACTGGGTTAAGGCTGGAGAGGCAGTGATGGAAAAGAGGAAAGGGGGCTGGTTCTAAGCGGAGCACCGGGGCTGAATTCCTGGGGAAGGCATCTGACTCATAACCCTGCTACTGAGTCAGCTGCCACAGCTTACTCCTGGCAAGAACTGCAGACTCTGGGCCATCACATTTTCTTTTTTAGTGCCCACAAATTAGCTGTAATAGTAATCATGTCTGAAAAATACCCGGAGTCTGCTACTGAATTTATTCTAGCTTCGTTCACATAATCCTACCTTTCCCCTTCCCTTTGAGGCAAGAAGTCATAGAATTTGTCATTCCTTCCTCTTCCCTTACAACTTGTCTTGGCTCAGTGATTGTTACCCCAGTCTGGGTTCCTCCCAGCATGCGGGCCCAGCTGCCTGTGGCCTGGGCTGGAGTGCTGGTGGCCAGAGCGCTGGTTGCCTCCCATGGGCTGGATTTGGAAGATTCCTTTCTTGGGTGAAGAAGACAGAAGCAAGGTGAGGGATGAGAAGTTCTGCCTTCTCGCTCTCTCCTCCCTCATTGCTAGCCTCTTCTTTCCCAGGGTAAGTGTAAACCTGTCTTCTTTTCTGTTCTTTCTCCAAGTATAACAGCCAAAGCCCTTTTCTTGTCATCTCTGCTTGCTCTGATGAGTCTTTGTCTTCCCAATAGCCCCAGCCTACTTTCCTATCCAGGTCCTTGGTCATGGTCCCCCTTCCATCTGTCTTGTGTCCTTTATAAAATAGAGACAGAGATAGATGGATGGATAGGTGGGTGAATGAATAATTTTTGTCTGATCATAAATACATTATATGCTCACTGCAAATTTTTGGAAGAGACAATAAATTTCTTTTTTAAAAATCCATAATCTCATCACCAAGACATAACTACTACTGGAATTTGATTTTTTCCTGTTCACGTGTAACCTTATATATGTAATTTTTAATCAAAATTGGAATGATATTGTGTATACAGCTTTGTGTCCCCTATTATCTCTTAATGGCATAGAGGACCATTTTCACATATCATTACATATTCTTTGAAAACATGATCTTTTAATGGCTGCATAATCTTCCACCATTCGGGGCACATGTCCTTTTAAGATCTAGGCTCTCGGTATTTTAAAGCTTAGCCGTCTGAAGTAGGGTGATTTTCCTAAGTGTCTTCTCTCCCTGCCCCTCCTCTGCTCCCATGCTCTTTATGTAGTCAGGTCTGTCATCTGAGCTTTTAAGGCAGCGTTTCCCGCTAGTCCACTGTGCTTGCATTTGCCCATGGGGCTTTGCTGGTGGCCCCCTTTCCTTTCTCGGGCATGGCTTGCTGTCCTCGGTCACCTTCCCCAGTGCCCCTTCCTCTCCTCCAGTCAGTGTTGCACATGCTCGCTCTCTCCCCACTTCCCCACTGCCACTTTTTTTCTGTTTTCTTTCTTGGTCAGAAGTAAGCAACTTGCAGTAGTGGAAAGGACTCAGCCTGGAACCTCAGGCCTCTTTCTAGCAACGACTGGCGCTGTGACATAGAGCATTAACTAACTCCTTGAGCCTGGTTTTAGTTTGAATTGGTTCTATTTGTGTCTTAATTTTAAATCTCTCAAGAGGGAATCAGGTTGAATTATCTCCAGGATACTTCCCAGTTATAAAATGTCATGATGCTGAACCCAGAAGAACAGTGTCTTTTGTTGCTTCTTTTTCCTTCTGAAAGGTGTAGGGTTGCATAAGGCAAGCTAAGAATTTATAAATCTTTGCTTTTAGAATTCTGTTCAACAAATCAGCCAACATTTGGAATCATCTACCATGTATGAGGCCCCATGCTAGGTTTATAGATGAGAATGTGGAGTCCTTGCCTACAAAATTCGCAATTTAATGAAGAAAACAAGCATTAAGAAATAACTAGGCCTCGTGCAGTGTTTATAGCTGGCTGTGCCTCTTTCTGGTTGCAGTAAGTAGCTTAGGGCAAGTTACCTATCCTCACCCGTCCTCAGCTGCCCCAAGTTATGTGAGCTCAGCAGCCAGAAGCAGGTGGTCCAGGCCTGGCTGTGTGTCCCTGCCGCCCATTAAGTGCACCTGTGTGACATCAGGCACATTCCTTAGCTCCTGCTCATCCACGGCCTCATTTGTGCACGGGGATGACAGGAGAAGCTTCCTGCTAAAGTTTCATGTGAAAATTACAGGAGTTCACACATGTAAAATTCTTACATGAAAGCCTGATATATATAGATAATAAGTATAAAGATATATAGATAGATAATAGTAAGTACCTAATAAATGTCAGTTGCTGCTTTTCTAAGGGTTGAATCTGTGTATGTGCGTTAAGCATCGTATCTGGTACCTTAACAGGAACAGGGGCCATTCCAGTTACTTTTATCCCTACAGTCAGGGCTTGGCTGGGTGATGGTCGGAACCCCAGAGAACGGACACAGCAGTCTTGCTGGCCACCTTCTGAGGGGACTCACTTTGGAGAAGTTCACAGGACTTCCCCTGGCAGCACAGAAGTGAACAGCCCACCCGGGATCTGAGCCAGGAGAGCTCCCTGCCAGGGTCCCTGGAGGCCATCGGTGTGGGATCCAAAGGCAGGGAAGCCACACCCAGCCTTTGCTCCTCCGTGAACATGCTGAGTGTTTAGAAGCTGGGCTTAGTGGAGGATCACAAATATTTTGCCAGGACTGGCAGGCTGGGCAGACTTGGTCTTGCCCAAAGCCAAAGCTCTGGGTTCCCACTAATGTTGGCCAAGGGCTCGTGGGCCAGAGGTCATCCAGCTCGCTGCTGGAGATAGTCATGTGACCCACGGTCAAGCCATGCTCCGTCCTCCATGCCCAGCCGCGCCCTCTCTGCTCCATCTTCCTCTGCTGTCTCTCTCTCTCCCTCAGCCATACTTCCCCATCCTCTCTTCCTCGCATCTGTTCTCCATCCCTTTTCCTGTCTCCTTCGCTCTCTCCTCATCCCCTCATTCTCCCTCCTTTTATTCTCTTCCTCTCTACCTCTGCCCTTTCCCTTCCCATCGCATCCACCCTCCTCCCTTCCCGTCTGCCGGGCACCCCCACTCAGGGCAGCAGCCCCATTCATTTTTCAGCATCCAGAACCTCCCGCCCTGGTCCCCTTCCAAGGCGAGGCTCAAGGCGGCAGCCCAGACCTGCAGCCTGGCCAGCTGCTGTGTGGGGGTGGGGCTGGGGCTGCACAGGCCTCTGTCCTGCATGACAAGCGGGGATATTGATCGCATTCTGAACTCAGCCCAGCCGATAGAAGGTAATTAATGACTCCATTTGCCTCAGTACCGGGGAGAACAATTGAGTTTGAAACTGCAACAACGGGCAGCTAGGAGACTGGGGGGCAGCAGGGGTGAGCCCCTCAGAAAGGGAAGGTGGCTCAGCCCCAGCCACAATCCCTGACCCCACTTCCACCATGCTCATCTCTTTCCTTCCCACGCCACTTTTTTAGTTCATTTTCTGCTTGTGGTGAATATTTGTTTTCTTCCCAGAAGTGTGATCGTGCGGTGTTTTGCACTCCCCTGACCCATCTTTTTGCACACTGATCTAAGGGTGTCTCTCCTGGGAGGCCCCAGCACCATGTGAGGCACCTAGTCCTGCCCGGGACTCAGCCACAAACGGTGGCTGGGATGGCAATGCCAAAATCACAAAGGCAGACCGGATCCACACTCCGCTTTCTGGGATCCAGGCTTTCTGCTTGCTGTCTTGGGATGTTGGGCAAGCAATCTTGCCTCTCCAAGACTATTTCCTCATCTCAAAAATAGTAAGAGTAATTATAAGTACCTTGTGCGTGCCTGTAGCACTCGTACTCTAGGAGGCCTAGGATTGCAGGAGGATCGCAGGGTCAAGCTTAGCCTGGGCAACTGAGTGACTTCACATGGCCCTGTCTCCAAAATAAACGGGGGCAGGTGGAGGATCAAAGTGAACATTCTGGGTTCAGTCCCCAGTAACCTGAACAACAACAACATGATGATGAGGAAGGGGGAGGACCTCGTGAAGTTAGCAGGTTTAGTAAGTGCAGACAAAACCCTAATAGTGTCTGTTTCCCCATGGAAATTTGGGAATATCTGCGCATATTTGTATCTGGGTTTAGAATACTGAAGCAATTTGTGAATATTTGTACAGAGGCTTAGAACACTGAAATTAATATAGGCTTTTGGTACATTTAAGAAAATTCCTCTCAAGGCCTAACCCTGCTCACTGGGCTGGTGGGCGGCGCTGCTCTTGTCTCGTGTCCCCCCTCCGTTCTGTAAACTCAGAAAAGCCTTGTGCTCTCGGCGTCCTCTGTGTCCCTGTCCCCACTACTTTTTGGTCACTCCATGTTGCCCCTCTGCATCTTAACATTTGAGATGACCACTTGGGGAGTGGAGGTGTGCCGGAGTCCAGCTGCGGCAGGGCTCAGGGGTCCCAAAGGTGGTATAAACACATGAGAAAGAAAGCCTCTCCAACCCCTGTCCCCAGCCTGAGCCAAGACATGCCACCCACTGCCCATTCCTCCCCAAGCTCAGAGAGCTCCGGCATTCACTGGGAGGAGCCAGAGTGAGGAATGTGAGGCCAGGCTCTGCCCCAGGGGCCAGCAGAGGTGGAGAGGGCTGAAGGGATGAGATCAGATCTTTCTGCTGAGGAGAAAAAGGCTTCACGTTCCATTTATTTTTAATAATGATGCTGAGACTTGAACCCAGGGCTTTCAGTGTGCTAAGCATGCACCATATCACTGAGCTACACCCCCAACCCCTAGGCATTTTTACTAGTGACTCTTCAGGTAGTCATGTTCTCTACACAAAGCCCGGACAGTATGGAAAAATTTGGAGAAGAAGAAAACAGAAATGACTTACGATCAGGAAGTAACCATTGTCACCATGTTGGTGGCCATCTTTCCAGTCCAGATGGCTTTTACCCTTACAGCTGTCTCCATCTGCAGAGAGGCCAGGGCCCTGAACAGGGACTAATGGGCAGTGCTGGTGCCTTTGGCTCAGCACCAAGTACCTCCCCTTACCAGGCCCTACTGGGTGTGCTCTGGAGCTAGCCACTGCCCACCCCACCTTAGTGGCTTTGAGCCTGTCTCCTCCCCAGGTAAGGGGGCATTATAGTTCCAGCTCACCTTGGGGAGCGGTCAGAAAGCCCAAAAGACCTCAGGTCTGTGACGACTGTGTTAGGTGCTAAGCAAATATGAAGCAGGCAGAGGAGACAATGAACTTTGCTCCCCTTGGAAGAATATATGTCAAAGTTGGCTCATTTGTTTGTTGACTGATTAGTTTATATCCTTTCCACGTTGCTAAAAAGGCCTTGTGGAGCTTGTCCTCTACGCGTGCCCTTGTGCTGCGGGGGACAGAGCCTGTGCGCTGGCTCCTTGCCCTCAGAGTCCTGCTACCTGGTGAGCCCTGGCACAGGTGGCCTGCCTCCTCTCACCCTGCCAGCTAGTTTCCCCTGCTCTCACCAGATGCGCCATCGTTGTTGTCCTGCAGGGTAAGGGAAGGTGTGAGGCAGAGAGCTGGGGATGCCCCCTGGGGCTGCAGAGTGAAGCAACACAGGAATCTCTGGAGTCAGGTAAACCTGGGTGCCAAGTCCAGCTCTCATTTACTAGCTGCACAGCTTTTGATAAGCTACTCAAGCTCTCTTTGGCTCAGTTGCCTTATCCTTCAAGTGGGTATCAGTACTTACTTACCTTAGGGTTGTTGGAAGGGTCACATAGTCGCTGAAGTATAGCAATGACAGATAAGGTGCTTAATACCTGTCTGCCACCCAGGTAGCTGAGCAGGGGACAGAGAGCAGAGCGGATCCTCCAGAGATAAAAACTGTTAGATTAGCATGTAGCCCTTCCTGGCTCTGGGTGGCAGTCACCGTTGCTACACCTACAGTAACCCAGACTTCTGAACTCCACCTAACAGCATGGCCTGAGCTTGGGAAAGAATATTGGAAATGAGAGTGTTCCAGAAAGCTCAGGACTTCCAGGCTCATGGGTCTCATCCCTGAGAAGCCTCTGAGGTCTTCTTGTGATGGCAGCTCTGTGGCTCCAACTCTGGGTCCCACTCCTCACTGGGAACCTCCATTTGTTGCCCTGAGGCCCCAAAGGGGCAGGACAGTTGCTGAAGATGAGGAAAGCCCCAAGGGATGCAGGGACGCTGCTGGAGGCTAACTAGCCAGACAGCTCACCTCACAGAGCTTTCCAGACACTAGGCCAGTGAGTACCCAATGCCAAAACCTCTGCCCAAGTTCTGACTGTGAATTACACCAAGAGGGTCTCATTCACTCAGTGAGTTATTTACTGGACAGCTGCTCTGTACCATACCAAGCACTGCAGTTACATAAATGCATCAGGCCATCCCTTGTCCACAAGGACTGTACCACCTGGCCCCGTGGCCAGCGCTGCTGGGTGGGCCTCTTCTTTGGGACAGGTGCTGTAGTACTGACTGCTCCTGTGCATCCTTCCCATCTTGCTCTGAAAGCTACACTGGGACCTGCTCCCACCCCAGCTCTAGTTTAGCCCTGCTCTGCTGCAAGTCCTCTGATAGCCAGGCCTCTTGGGGTCTCTTCCTCTCCCTCACTGTGGCCTCGGGCTCTGCCTCTGGGAGCACTGGCTTGAGCACCTCTCCATCACTCTGGGCCAGCACTGTTAGCAGTTACCCTGCTTTCCTTCTATGTTCTTCCCTCTTTCTCTGCTACTCTGTTATCTTCCTGGACCTTCTTGGCCTTCTCCAACCCAGCCGGCTGCCCTTCACAGCTGGATGTCCAGGCATCAGTGACAGAACTGCCAGCTGGCTCCATCCCGTGCCACGTGGCCTCATCCTGTCCAGGGCTTGGTTTCTTCTCCCCACCCTTTCCCTTCCTGTGCTCCTTGGCGTCCTCTTTCCAGAAGCTTCTCCTTGCTCCTTCCCACCCAGGGCCTCTGCCACCCTCCATTTGTCCCTGATCCCTGACCTCTCCCTCACGAGCCCTCCTCTGGAGAGAGACAGCCCCGAGACCTGCAGCGGGGGACCAGGAGGAGTGCTCTCCCAAGCCCTCCAGTAGCACCGTGCCTCCCCCAGCACCCATATCCTTTGTGCTGCTTTGACATCCGCCATGACAGGACTGTGGCCCATAGCCCTCCTTCCCCTCCCCGGGCCTCCTCCCACCCCGGAGTCCTCTGCCTGTTTCTGCCAGCCACTTTGTTGTCCTGCTCCACTGGCCTTCTTGCTACCCAACCCGTGTTCCTTGTCCTCTCCTCCAGTCTCCACCTCCCTCGGCCACCCCTCCAGTAACAGGCTTCCTCCCGCCCTCCCTCTCTCTCCACAGTGCCGCTGTAACTTGTCTCCCCACCAGGGCCGGAGAAGACAAAAAAATAAATAAATAAAAAGGTCAGTGAGTGGAGGGAGCAGCAATAACCCCTAAAACAGTACTATCAGTGGAACATGATTGATCAATTGAATTCCATAGCGGCTGAAAAATGTGGGATTAAGTAGTGTATTATACGCACAATGAGTTGAGGCATGATGTTCATTTCAAGTTCATTTCGCCGGCCTCTGCCACCAGATCAGGCAATCAATAGGGGCAGCAGATATCATATATCACCTCTCTGCAGGCTAGGGAGAGAGCACCATAATCTCTCGCAAATTTAGAGTGACAGATTTGTCAAGATCTGAAGGGTCCCTGAATAAATGAAGGCAAAGAGACTCCTCCAGCCAGTGACCTGAGGACAAAGCTTCAGTTCAGTCCCTACACACACACACACACACACGCACACGCGCACACACACACACACACACAGACACATGCATGCACAGGGTGAACCAAGCCACATACAGGCATAAACACAAATTCACACGGAGGAGAGGTGTGACAGGAGCCTGCCACACTTATGCATGCACACGCCCGCAAACATCATGTGTGAACATTGGTCTGAGATACATGGACATTCTCTCCCCGAGCCCACTTGGTGACAGCAGCCACACACAAAGACCCTGGATGCCTCCCTCGGCCCTAGTAACAGGGCTTCCCTAGGAGGCAGGGGCTGCAGGAGCACAGGGCTCCACAGCAGCACATGTGGAGAGCCACTGGGAGTGAAATCAGGGTGCGTGCACCCTGGGAAGACCAGCAGTCACAGGAAGCTTTAGGACTCACGCTCTGCCTCCATGCAGCCACACTCATGCACAGGTCCCTTCAGAAAGGGGAAGGCCCGCTCTGCCATGCAAGCACCCACATCTTTTCATCCAGAGAAAACTCACATGAAAGGAAAAGTGTACCACACCCCAGTTCCCACAGGGATCTCACATGCAAGGGTGCCTCCACCCACCAAGACTGAAAAATATTCCACAACCTTGTGCTGAAAAGCACAGCCACCAGGCTTTGTGTCCGTTGGAACACAGGACCACCATTGCACGACCCCTCACTTCTCAGACTAGATCTTGCCCGTGCACACTTGCTTGTCCCAGCCCTGGCCGTCTCCTCTAGAGCAGAGTGTGGAGGAGAAACAGGGTCCCTTCAGGAGAGCAGAGCCCTGGGTGCCATCCAGAAGGCCCAAGAGGGTAGATGGCTGCAGGATGAGGTTAATCAATATGTAATATTTTCCACAGTCTCCCAAATGATACTATATGGTGTTACTGTATATAATGCAATATTGATTATATCATATCGTATAATCACCTATAAACTGATATATGTAACAGTTCCAGAAGAATACAGCCCCCAGCTGGTCCTAGGCCAAGGTGATGAGCTAGGGCTGGAAGGGCTGCGGGGTAGGACTGAGGGAAAGGCAGCACTGAGCTCTCTGCCCCTTTACTCTCCAAGGGGCCTTATGCTGAGAGACCTCGAGATGGGAACAGGGGTAACGGCATGGAAGGATGCAGGGCAGAGCCTGATCTAGGGACAGAATGGGCTGTGGCCCCAAGGGAGCGGGTACTAGCAGGGCACTGGCAGGCCTATCCTTCCCCGGGCAGGGCTCAGCTACTCATGGAAACCCACAGCAGCATCAGGGGACAGAGAGGTGGGCTCAGGATGAAGGCCGAGCCAGAGACCTCCAGGAGAGAGGCACCCCACAGTGTGCCCACATGAGTGATCCCCAGCCCATGTGAGCCCTCTGAGAGCCTCAGTCTTGCTCTCAGAGGCCCCTCCTCAGAGCACAGCTAATCACTCCACCCAGCCCCCATGTTACACTTAGCTCTGGAGACTTGATTTTCAAGCCATGGACCTAGTGGAACTAAAACTCATCTCAGAGCCAAGTTCAGTTCTCCACAGGCTTGGTACTGCCAGGTGAGACCCCAGCTCCCCTTCTGTGCTCACCCAGCCTGGAGCCACAGTCAGCCTGGGAGACGGCTCCCTGTGAGGCAGCCCCAGGGAGTCCCTCTGGCTCCACCTCTTCCAGGCCTTCCTGTACCCCGGCTGTGCTCCTTCTGTCCCTCCCTCAGTCCTTCAGGGTTCTGGCTTTCTGGCCAGCTCTCTGAGCAGTCTGCAGCTGGAAGAAGAGGTTCGGGCAGAGGCCAGAGCCAGGTCCCCATCCACTTCGTTCACTCTCCCATTCCTCTGCTAATGCTCAGGTGTCCATGTATTCTCCAGATGTGTCCGAGGGCTCAGTCCCCAATGGAGACTCCCAGAGTGGTGTGGACAGTTTGCGGAAGCACTTGAGAGCTGACACCTTCACCCAGCAGCAGCTAGAAGCTTTGGATCGGGTCTTTGAGCGGCCATCTTACCCTGATGTCTTCCAGGCATCGGAGCACATCAAGTCTGAGCAGGTGAGGGTACAGCCTCCTGCTTGCAGAAGCGGGGGTGGGGAGGGGGACGAGGAGATGAGGTCTGCCACGGAGACTCAGTGGACGCCTGCAGCGCTCAGGCTGGCGCGGGTGTCGCATGGTGCTGTGCACGTGGTTACTCCAGGCCACTGGCCTGCAGTGACAAGAGGGCACCGTGATAACGGGAATTAGTGTGGGTTCTGGGGTGAGACCACAGCCTGGAGAGTCCCAGCCTTCAGAGCTGTTTCTCAGCCATAGAATGAAGGCTGTGGACGAAGGCTCTGTCAGGTCCCTTCTCACCGTCACCCTGCGAATCTGGCATCCTCGCGCCACGTCCCTTCTCTATTTGCAGGTTCTGTAGAAAGTCTGTGTGAGGCTGCGGCGTTCCCCCACCCAGCCTCAGCTCAGGCTGCCCACAGCCACCCCCAGCCCCTCCACCCAGCAGCGTGTGTGCCCCTGGGCAGGCTGGTAGCGCATCCTGATGCCCAGGCCTCCCACAGCCCCGGAGCCCTCATGGCAGGAACGTCTCCAGCTCCCCTCATTCCACACAGCCCACCCCCGCCCTGTGCATCTGGCAGGGCGAGCGCTCCTCCAGGACCTGCTCCTGTTCACCCAGAGGGTGATCCCCACATGCCTCCCCCAGGCACATGGCTGTCCCTTGAGCACTCGGTCTCAGTCAGGCCATAGCCACAGAACAGCCTGTGCACAAAAACCCCAGCAAGGCCCCTGGGGCTCCGCGCCACCCAGCGCCACTCTGAGACTCTAGCATCTCCTGGCCACTCGCCTTGCTCCCCGCCCGTCCTTTTATCCTATAAGCTGTTTGTCTTCATAAAACAAAAATCAAAAGCCTTTTTTAAGGTGCCCTGAGCCATAAACCAACAAAGGAGGAGCTGGCCGAGGCAGGCGGCTCCATGCACCCTCCCGAGTCCCCGGCTGTATTACAATGAATAACCTTTATTTACTTTCATTAGACTATTAAACACCAGCACAGTCATTTTTCCCCCTGAAACTCGGAGCAGGGCCCATAAAGCAAATCCGAAGCCTAATTGAGTTCATTTTAATTTCTCTCCGATCACAGCGAATTACTCTGGTGATAAATCAGGGGGCAGCTTCACCCCCAGTAGAAGGCCTAATTTGCAGCTAATTACAAAACTGATTTCTACAGGAAGATCAATACGAGAAGGAATTGGAAATGACGAGGCAATCCCATCCAGCCAGGGAGGGGAGGGGTCCTCTGGGGGGGGGCCAGGAAGTGGAAGGGAAAAAAACGGACCCGAAAGAGCAGAAAATCAGTTTTAATTTAAGGTAATATTAATCAGAGCAACTTTTCCTGCTTTGTGCGGCTCCTGGCCGGCCCAGCTCCGGGGTCTGGCGTGGCGGTAGCTGCAATAAAAAGGCAATTACCCGAGTGTTCCGGGCCGGACACCCTTTCAGAGTCAATGACTGGCCCCCTCCCACCCTTCTGTTGGCCATGTGGACTCTCCCCCTCCCCAATTTCATACCCCAGTGCACAGGCAGAGAGCGAGGGGCCGGTGGGGCTGTCTTTGTTTGTTTTTTAAAAAGGGGCACACACACCCCATCAGCCAGCCCAGCCATGCCCAGGCTGGAGGCCCCTCAAGCCCCTTCCCCCAGCTACTGCCTCTGCCCTCCTGGGGTGGTCTGCCCTCCGCAGGTTCCCTGTCCTAGGGACACCTGCATACCCAGCACCTCTCGTCAAAAGGCACTCCTGGGGCTGCTTGGGCAGATGTTACCGACGAGGGTCCTGGGAAAACTGCCCACCATGTGTAGAAGGCGCCCCTGCCTCACCACATCAGGTCCGCCCCATCTCCGTGCAGCCTGTCCCTCCCGATCTCCCCCTTCCGCCCCATCTGGGGATCCCTGTCCCTCCTTTCCATCTGCACACCAAGCCCTTTCTCTGTGCACACATCAATAGAGGGCTATCCCTTTTCTCTGTCCTCACAGGGGAACGAGTACTCTCTCCCAACACTGACCCCTGGGCTCGATGAAGTCAAGTCGGGTCTGTCTGCATCCACAAACACTGAGCTGGGCAGCAATGTATCAGGCACGCAGACGTATCCCGTGGTGACCGGTAAGGGGGCCGCAGGAGGATGGGGTCACTGCTATCTGTCAGGGCACCTCAGCTGTGTCATCTGGGGCCCAGTGTGACAAGTGGGCACCCTGCCTGCCATGATATCTGCAGAGAGAGAGGGAGACAGAGAGAGAGGCTGAGAGTGCACCTCCAAAAACCAGGGTACTTTCTGAACAGACTTGTGCAGACATGGGATGAAAACACTGGGCAGGGGACTTGGGCAGCAGCCTGAAAAGAGGGGCCGTAGGGAGCTGCTTCTGGCTGCCTGTCCTCCTGCTTGGCCTCTGCCTTTTTGCTTACCTCCCCCGAGGTGCCCGGACTTCTGAGCCATTAGTTACAATGTGGGCCAAAGAACGCAGAGGGCAAGTAGGCCAGTAGGCAAGTGTGCACCCTTCATAACCTGCATCCCCGAGGCCCTTTCCTGGGGAGCCCCTTTCCTGTCACTCTGGGCAGCGCAGAGGACTGTGACTTTGTACTTGAGGGCCTGCCACCCAGCTCTCTGCAGTCAGAGGAGCACAGTGGCTGCAGCCTTCTCTTGTGGCTGGAAGTTTCTGAGACCAAGGTTGGCTTCAAGGCTGGCTGGGGTCAAATGCAGCAGCTCCTAATGCCCAGCAGTTCCCATGGGTCAAGCCCTGCAGCGGCAGCTGGAGTAGCTATGCAGCAAGTTCTGTGAACAGAGCTCCAGGCCACAGGGCTGCAAACTGTGCAAGGTGCCTGGCGCTGCAGCAAGTTTCTGGACCAGGAGAGCGCCCAGGTGGAAGAGACACACATCAAGGTGTTATTAAAATTCACCTGATTATTCCACGGACACTGAAGCAAATGTGCCATTGTTTCTTGAGAGTCAGGGTGACTGAGAAGGGATGAGGGGATACTGAGGCAGCCTGAGGAGCTGGCAGCAGGACTCCAGGCAGTCAGCAGCACAGCCAGTGGCAAAGTAGGTAGGTGCCACGCAAGACAGGACCAAGTGTGGCCCAGGCTGCAAGGGCCTTGGAGTGAGCGTGCACCTCCTGGGGGTGAAAGGAGCCCTGGGTCAGCTTCTCCAGGTCCTCCTGAGGAGGGTGGTGGCAGACAGTAGGGCCCAGCCTTAGGCAGGAGCCCTGCAGTTAAGTCCCGCAGTGCTACTGAGCTAACTGGGCTGTGGGGAACATGACTCTGCATAGGACACAGCCTGGATCAGCTGGCTCTGGGCAGGAGCCCCCCTGCAGCAACTTGGGAGCTCTTGGGCCAGGCCAGGCTACCTGTCTCCTCATCCACTGAGAGGCACAGTGGTCACTTCCAAGGTGCCTGCCCGGGCACCTGGTGAAAGAGCTCATAGGAGCCTTTCCTCCAGGACCATGGTGCTCCTGGTGCTTGGCCCATGACCACAAGGCAAGGAACCCTGGGAGTGGTGATGTGGACCCCTGGGTGAGGGCACCTGCCGCAGGGCACATAAGGGCTGCTGCGGAAAAGTGCCTCCACCTTGGACGGCCCCCACCCGCCTCCCCACCATGGCCCTGGAACAGTCCCAGCTCAGCCTGGGAACATCTCTGGCTGATCCATCTGGATCCAAGTGTGAGAAAAGTTCATTTCAGACCCAGCTTGACATTCCCAGGTGGCAAGTTAGCACTAACATCTCAATCTGTATGCGACATTTCAATCAAGCGAGGAGTAACAAAAGCAGAACCATTAACATTCGGAGCTGTTCACCAGTGGTAATGACGGGGAAACTCGCTCAGAAACTGGAAATTACCAAAAAGAGAGAAATGTGGGGAAAGGTGGGGGAGGGGCGGGGTAAGGACCAGTTTTCCCTCAGTTAGGCCAAGAACTAATGTCTGGATTAATAGTGCCATTACCCAAGAAAAGGCTGCAGATTATGCTCACTCTTAAAATGTTTTTTCTGGCAATTAAACGGCTGCAGCTATTGATCTTTGTTGATTTTATGTCCTCCTAATTTGCATAATCTATTAAAGATGAATGATTCATGACGTGTTTATTATGGGGACAAACCAAATTTGCTGGCAGTACTGTCAAGGTGAGATGCAGGGCGCTGCGTGTCTCCCTAGGCCACTGAGAGAGGACTCTGGCCTGCAGCCTTGGAGCAAGACTCTGAGGGTACCAACAATGCAAGGCCAGCCAGGCAGGGTGGGCTTTGGCAAGTTCTTCTAGAACAGTGTTGGCGTCTGTGAGAACTGGTTTCAGGCTGGAGAGACTTTGGTTATGTTTGTAGAAATTCCCCAAGATGCTTTAGCAGCTCATTTCATTGGAGAATATCAAGAGCTTTGGTAGAGAAGGGCAAAGGGAGGTCTTTTCTGGTAGGTAGGTGACGGTGGGCAGGCGGGAGTGAGACTGACAGGACGGTGAGGCTGCCCTGGGCAGCATCGTGGCTCAGGTGACCACACATCCCCGAAGCTCTTTTCACCCCTGGGTGGCCTGCACCCAGCCCATCTTCCTCCCTGGGGATGCACAGCAGTGGCCGCACAGCTGTAGGTGCGTCCTGGGGAAGCTGGCTGGGACGGCCCTCACCCCACCTGCAAAGCCAGGCCTTATTGATATTCCTGCCACCTCCTGGCCCTGGAGGCCGATTTCAAACTTCACCAGCCACTTGATGCAGCTGTTCCACAAGGTCAAGACTGAGAGACCGCTGTGCAGAGAGGGGAGCAGGGCCCTGTGGCCAGGATGCAGCTGATCACACCGCATACGGGTGCTGCCAGAGGCTGGTGCTCAGCCAGAGCTCCCACTCCCGCTTCTAGCGTGGAACCACAGCGAGACACTGATCTTTCTTGGTGGTGTTTGCAGGTTCTGCCGAGATTCTAATTTCACTGCATCACAACTCAGCAAGCTGCCAAGTCAAGCTGGTTATTTAAATTTATCACTCGCTCTCCCTTCCACCGCCGGGCTGCTCCAGCTCGGTGGCATCTCTTCTCTCCAACCCACTGCTCTAGGCTGCTGGTCTGGAACTGAGCCGAGTCCCTCCTTAAGTGATAGGAGAAAGGGACCTGGCAGACAGAGAACAGGCCGGGGCACTCTGGCCCCACGTGTCCCTAGGTTGGCTTCTGCAGCTGCCTACCATCACTTCTTACCTCTCCGGGGGACCAGCACCAGCCCTCAGTAGCTCCAGGGCCCTGATCACAGCCTGGGCAGTATGGACTCTGGCTGCAATCGTGTGCTGGATTTTTCATTCTTAAATTACGCATCAAAGGGAGAAACAGCAGCCCCTCCTCCTACAGCTTCCTCATCTTGCCCCCTACCTCCCTGGGCCCGGCCAGGCTGGGGCAATACGGGGGCCTGCAGAGACCCCAGGGAATTGCTGATCTGGGTGGAGAAAGTGAGAGTGAGCTGAAGGATCCTCAAAGTCCCTGGGGATGCTCTGGGGCCTCTAGAGAGTTCTTTGGCTTGGGGAAAGGCCAGTCTAAGGAGAGGGCAGGCCCCCTAGCCAGACAGGTCAAGACGGACTGAAGGAAGTCAGGGGTTTCAAAGTCCATGCTCTCTTTAGAAGCCTAGGACACACCTGTCCTGGAGCAGGGCACAGAGTGGGCATCACTGGCCTCTAGTGGGCACTGACCAGCGTTGCGAGGGCACCTTGCTTCCATGTGGAGCAGTAGTGAGGGAGGAGGTTGGTGTCAGACACAAGGCAGGCTAAGTGCAGCACGAATAGCTGGACAAAACAGAACAGCAGAAGTTGTTACTGCAGCACCAAACCTCCCTTTCTCATACTAGAAACGGAGCCAAAGGCAAGCCCGAGAAGGATGTGAGAAACACAGGACAAGAGATGCAGCTTGACTCCAGAGAGGCAGGAAGCTAGAGCCGAATGCTGCCCTGCATCAAGCCAGAGTCAGCTTTGTCCAGAAAAGAGAAGCACATGTGCTCATTCCACCAGCCCAGAGAGCAAGAGAAACACAGAGCCCTGATCTAAGCCTGAACCAGAGTCTGAATTTATATAGCAGGAGTGTGTTGCAGGAACCCTAAGCCAAGAATTTACATAGTAACTGACCAAGATAGTAACCCACTCGGACACCCCCAATAACAGCAAACCTGTCTTTAGAGACGGCCTACAGTAACCCAGGGCACGAGAGACTTTCCAGAGCAGGGGAAGCCACCTTTAAAGGATACACCCCATGGGAATGAGAACTATCATGAAAAAGAGTTAGCAGAAGCAATATGTAGGACAAGTAACACCCTAAAAGCTGGAGATCACAGAGTAATCTAAAAGCAGCTATAAACTAAATGTGTTTGATATTCCAAACAGAATGAAAAGAAGCAACAGTGTCATCTTTATCACAGATGCAGATTCCCAGGGCCTCTTCCCCACCACTGCTCAGCAAATTGTAGGACAACAGAAATAAAAGGGGAGAGGGTGCAGGCCATACCTTTAACTTATTGTTTTGGAGGCTAGAGCCACTAGGAGAGCTCAGCCTCAGACAGCTGAGAAAGTAGAGCTTGTTCCAGGCATATCTGAGCTCACAGACTGCTGAGCCCTTTGGGAAAACACCTGAATGTTGGCAAGCTTGGGACAGGGAGAGCATGTGGGTGCCTCCCCAAGATAGCAAGTGCTTTCATCTAAGTGGTTGGGAGAAGCTTGCCTAATGCTTAGAGACTGCAGCTTTGGAAGAAGCTCTGATAGGGTCCAGAAAGGTTGTGGGTGTTGCCCAAGGGGAAGTGTCTGAGGCTGGAGGTGCTGGTCCTCTCCCAGGTCAGGTCTGAAGGCTGCGCAGAGGGCTGGCCTCTAGAGGTAAGGAGAGCAGTGTGGGCTCTGCTTGGAAAAGAGGGTGCCACCTCTCAGCACCCTGGACTCCTTGCCCTCCTCTATGGCAGGCAGCAGACAGAGAGTGGACCCTGGGAAACCTCCTCCTCCTCAGGGAGTCCTGCAGCCTCCAGGGACCGCCTCTTTCCTGTAGTTAACAACCCCTTCCCAGGCAACTTCACTTCCCTCCATAAAACACTTAGCCTGTGGCTCACCCCTGGGGAAGGAGAAGGCAATAAAGGCCAAGAAGTGTTTCTGAAGGAGGCTGGAGTCTCCAGGGCTTGTCTGTTGCGGCAAAGCCTCTGATTAGCTGAAGGAATTTAGGGTTCAGACATCAGAATTCTTCTCCAGCCTGAAAAGAGCGGGTGAGAGAATGTGACCACCAGCATTCTAGCAGAGGCCGACCTGCTGGATGGCTTCTCCTCTGCACCCACATCCTGGACCCTGCCTTTAAGCTGAAAAGGCCCCCAAAGAAGGGGCTCGCCTCCTACAGACATCCCCAGGCCTCCACTACATCCCCAAGGAATTCTGGTCCCTGACCGCACTCTGATTTAATTATGGGGGCATTTCCATAGCAATGAGACAGTGACAGATATGTGGGAGTCCGGGCCTGAAGACTAGGGAGTCACTGCCCAAGCTCCAGCCCCACCCCTTTCCCTGTCCTCCTTGGAAGGGAAGGGTGAGAGTGAAGAGGGCTTACCCACGCCAGGACTCAGAGAAGCCAACTTGGAGCAAAAAGAAAACTGTCCCTCCAGAAACCCAGTCCCCACATGGGTCCAGATCAGTGCCAAGCAGCCATGCCAGCAGGGCAGGCTGCCGTCCCCAGGGATGCACGGGTGGGTGACACTAGGGAGGATAAGAAGGTATGAGGGGCTTGGGGCCTTAGCAGAGATGCAGTTCTTCCATCTTCTAAGCAAATGTCAGCTGGACCGGGCCATGGGCCTTTCTTCCGTTTCTTCCCTTCATCTCTGCCCCATGTGACACCCGAGAAGCAGAGCATGTCAACTGGCTGCACTTTCTCCTCCAAGTATGGTCTCCCTAATCCATTTAGGGACCAGGAACAGAGGCCAGTGCAAATCTGAACAAAAGTATTTTCAAATTGTCAACAATATTTATTGCAATCACCTATAGTAGACATTTGAGGCTAAAACAAAGGCTTGTCCCAGGAAGCTCACTGGACACTGTCGTCACCACCAGCCAGTTGGAGAGGGTTGGCTGCCACAGATGCATAGAGCTGCTTAGGGTAACCAGAGAGGAGCTCTCCAAAATGGGGACCCTTCAATGCTGTGTTTGTTTACTGCATTATTTGGCACTTTCTATGAGGAAGCCACATCTGTCAACCTGGCCTTTTCTGAATAACCAAAAGTCCTCAATACTGGTGTCCAAGTGACTCTTACAGGTATATACTGGAGCCAAGGGCTTGAAAATGTCTCAGGAGCTTCAAAGCCACCTAGGCAAGACTTGAAAACCTGTTTCTCTAGATCTACCCTCAAGGTGACAAGCAAAATCCCCTCATGCTTCCTCTGGAAGATTAGAACCCTGTCCTCCACCCCCACCCCTCCCTCAGCCTAGTCTCAGGGCAAATGGGCCAGTGCTTTTGGAACCCGCAGCTTTGAGTGGCATCTCTGCCACCACTGTCACTTCTGCATGGACTTTGCTTGCCTGGAGCCTGGAATCATCCCCTCTCCTTCGGGTGGTGGCTGGGCTGACAGGTGGGGTGGGAGGAAATCCTGCAGCAGCTCGGAGAGCAGCCTAAGGCTCCAGCAGCTTAAGTGCCCGTTTTCCTTGGGATTAGGGTTTCACTTACACAGAGTGCCTGAAAAACGCTGTGCTTTCAGAAGGATTAGAGCTGACAATTCAGTGCTCTCAGAAAACAAAATAAAGCCGGAGAGGAACTGGGAGACCTGGAGTATCAGGAGACTGTGCAAACAGGCTTAACCTCTGCCCACCCAGCATGAGGGTCTCGCATGCGCTGAACCCCTGCTGAGCCTGGTCCCAGCCTCCGGTACCAGCGTCTGCCTTTAGCTCTGCTCTGCCTTTGCAACGTGCTGATGGAGCCCGAGAAAGCGCCATCTGGGAGCGAGCTGAGGTGAGCCCTGGAGATTTCTTCCCTCTCACTAAGCCTCAGTCTCATCCTCTGCAAACGAAGGAGCCGTGCTCCTTTTCAGCCTGAAAACACAGTTCTCACCTACTTTGCCTAAGGATCCTGGGGCGCCACTCTGTCTGTTGTCCACCTTCTCTGGGGCCCTGGACCGGTAGGCTCTCAGCCTGATGAGGGTCACATGCTGGGGAGGAAGGGGTGGGGACAACACGACTGGTTGTGACCAGCTGTTTGGCTGTTAGGGAGGAGATTTTACTGAGCCCATGCAGATGTGGGAAGCATCCCTGCCTTGGACACCCCAGGGACCATGGGTCCTGCTGTCAGTGGGCGCACAATCAGCTAGAGCAGCCACCCTGCACTGTGGGCCCAGCCCCCTCTGCTGGAGCCGGCTAAGTGTCCACCCGCGACAGCACCAGGGCTGTTTCCTCACACAGGCACCTGTGCCCCAGGAGGACACAGCCCCAGGGGACTCAGAAACCTGAGAAAAGACAAAACAAAATGTGTAAAAGCTCTCTCCCACTCCTTTGATGCAAAGATTCACAGATTGTTATTCTACTGTGCATAACTGGAATTAGTCATAATGGAATAGTAACTGGTATGTTAATGCAAATATAGAGTACATTTAGGCAGTAATTACCAAATTTAATAATTATATTCCTGTGTTAAAAAATGCTTGTGTCAAATGCAAGCACAGGCTGCCAACCTTGAAGAAATCTAGTATCTTCATTTTCACCGCCTTATAAGAAGCAGACAAAACTTGAGGACAGGAGAATAAAACAAGAGTTATGTTTTCTGGCCTTAGGGTCCTCCACAGTGTCAAGTGGGTAGCAAAAGTGCTCATTTTCAGAGAAATATGCCAAGGAAATGTATCTCTAAACTCGTTTAGTATAAATTTTGCTGTACAAATCTGTGTCTGACAAGTCTTGTTGAGGCCATGACTAGCAGCGGTTTCTGCTTCTTGGGCAGCTTCCTTTTCTGTTATTTCCTTGGTCTTCTGAATGCCGACATCTCCCTGAACTTGAGATAAGCCTCCCTGCTATACTGCACACTTTGCTTTTTGTTGCTTTTGGGTTTTTGAGGTCCCAGGGGTTGAACTCAGGCCTCGTGTGTGCTGGGCAAGTGCTCTACCACTGAGCTGCATCTCCAGTCCATGTGTTGCTGTTTTCTGTATGGCCTTCTTTATTGATATTATTGAACTAGCTACAAACAAACCAATGTCTTTTGCCAAAGAATAGAAATCCTCTTGGTTTTTTTATAAGCACTGTTTATTAATTTTTGAGTCATGAATACTTTTAAAAATAACAGAAGCCACATGCTATCTACCCAGAAAGATATGCTTTATATAGGGTCTATAACATTTCATGTCTGGCTTCGTATGGACTCTGAAATGCATCTTTATAGTCCTATGGGATCAGTGAAAACCCCCATGCAGGAAAGGATGCTGAAATGTGAGAAACAAGTGGTCACAAGATGCGCTTCTACGGGAAGGAATAGCTTAATGTGATCCCAGGTTACACGCCTGGGCCAAATAGCTACATTTTTTTTAGCTGTACAGTATTTGAGAACATCATTCCAAACTCATTCTGAACTGAGCTGTTTGTTCTGTAGTCAGGTGCTGTCATCTAATCACTGAAATCGTGAATATACTTAGCTCATTGGGATTTCAGTTTATGTCTGAGACAGGGATTAAAAACAGTTCTACATCACAGAAGGTGAGGTAAGGGTTAAATAATACATATAAAATAATGAGAGGGCCTGGGGATTAAGCTCAGCTGCATAAGCGCCTGCCTGAGTTCAATCCCCAGTGCCAAAAAAAAAGACAAAGGAATAAAATAATGACAGTGCTTACCACATAGTAGGTGTCAACAAGGTGAACAGAGAAATATAACTCTGCCCTGCGACCACACGCCTGATGATTAAAGTAGCAAATTTTCTAATAGCTAAAATTTTCTAATTTCTTAGGAAAGTATCTCACTTTACTTTTCTCTGTACTTAAATTCTCCAAAACAGTTGATTTGCTCTGGCCCATTTGCTAAGGAATGTCTGACAAAAGTGCCCTGTCTGGTTCAGATGTAGTGACTGCTGTAGAAATTGGCTTTAGAATCTTCAGGGACTCCAGCAGTTGAACTGAGAAGCATCCTCCCAAGTACAGCGCTTCCAACACTTCTGAGTACTTTAAGCTCTCAACTACTACTTTTTCTTGAAGTGCTTTCTTGGGTGAACTCTCCAAGGAGATTAATATTCCACACCATGGAGTTTTACTACCGACCTCCCGTGTCAGTTTAGTCTTTGTGTCCTCTTTCGGGCTCAGCCTAGCAGCAGTGTGACGGTGTGTGATTTTGCCAGTCGGCTGGCTCCTTGCCTTTTCTTGGGCTCTTTTGTGGAGTGTCTTGCTAACGGCAGTATGGTACAGACATGGCCTTGGACTCCAGCTCCATCATGTGCGGGTCCTGTAGCCATGGGAATGTCATTGTGCCTCTCTGAGGCTTCATTTCCTCACCTTTAAAACAGGACATTAGTTGAAGAAATCTAATGTCTTTACATTGGAAGGCACCGCTGTCTTTAAAAGCTTTGTAACCTTAGAAAGCAAGCAGGCACAGGAAGTGCCCATCCTCTCGCTATAACATATGGGCTTTTAGCCATTTGTGATTCCTGGTGCTGTTTTCATGTTCCTGGCCTTGTCAGTGAGCAAAGCCAGTACTTTACTGTTTGCCCTCTTCTGTCGGCTAGCACATATTTTATAACGGACACATTCTGCCATGTAGCTGTTTTCTGCATTTTCTGTGCTTTGGCTCATTCATGTAAGGGAGGCGGCTACTGCCGCCTTGGTTTGAGAATCCACTCCTGTCTGTCCATCTGTAGTACTTCAGCACCCACTGCTCTGCTGACTGCTCCTTGCACAAGTCCCACTGCCCATTCATATTCCCTCATAGAAGGAGATTTGCTCAGAGAATGCTGCTGGGCAAATGCTGTGATGATCTTACTAATCTGGAAACTTCCTGCAGTATGCATTTCCCATTATTGACAGTGGCATTGCAGAAGGATATATGGCTCTGGCAAGAGTTTGGTCAATTTTCCTGCTCTCCAGGTATCCTGTGTACTAACGAAGCCATTGAGAGTGTGCTGTATGCAGCAGCTTGCACCTGTGTCTGCTCATCGGTCCTGGACAGGTCATCTTTGTGATGGCACTGATGTGACAGAACTAAGCACAGCTGTGTACCAAGCCCGAGAAGTTCAAATGCTTCTTCCTCAGCATGGGCTCTTCTCCCACATTTTAAAAAATTGGCACATGGTGCTTTCCAGATTCAGTTTGTTTTTAAAAATAGAGTTTGGAAATGTGCCCTCCAATCCACAGTTCAGTGGATGACTTTCAGCATGCAAAGGTTTCTACCTGCTGGAAGTTGGCCATACCATTTTGCAAGACAGAAGGTTTCTCCAGTGGGAGTAGACTACAAGAGGAGGGTTGCCAGGTTAGCCGTAGACAGTTTTCTAGGTGCCCAGCTTGCTTTCTCTCTCCTGAATCTAAGGGGCAGTTTTGTGAAAAGACTAGGTTATGAGGGACTCTTGTGAAAAGAGTTATGGGAGCTATACCTCTAAAAACCAGAACTCAGACGCATTTAAATTTCTGTTTGTAAGAAAAAAGCCACAGTCCTTTTCCTGACTGCTTTAGGATTAAGAGCACAAAGCCAGGAGGAACTTGGCATCTATGTCTGTTCATGTTCCAAACCTCTACATCTTCCCTAACTCTCCTGTGTTGGGCCTTTTTAGACCAGTAAGTGTCATACTATTCATCTCCCCAGGAATCAAAAGAACCATGTATCATAGTGCATCCCTGCAGTCCCAGCTACTCAGAAGGCTGAGGCAGGAGGCTCACTTGAACCTAGGCACTGGAAGCCAGCCTGAGCAACACAGTGAGTGCTGCATCTCACAAAAACCCAAAATGTTGTCATTGTCCACTTTGGGTCTACTACACAAGAGATTGTCAGAAAATGTGCACTTTTTATTGTCAACAGAAGAATTGACAAAAAATTCAAACACAGGTTCTTCAATCTCATAGTCAGAAGTGATCTTTTGTTTGGCTGTTCTACTTTGTTGTTGAGTTCTAGGGAATGTAAAATTTCTAGCTACATTGGACAGGTTTAGAGGAAAATTATTCTGCTGCATGATAAAGCTGAGTGACAACACAGTCTTTCACTGTAAATCTTTTGCCTGCCTATAAAAATTCATAAAATACTGTATAGTTTAAATTGGTGTCAAAGAAAAAGCAGATCCATTTACATGCCATCCCAGTTTTACCTTTTTATGGGAGATCAACATTTATGACACAATTAAAAAACAATTATAACCCATTAGGAATTGGCTGTAAGTGCAATGGAGAGATAGAGAATTAATCAACAAGTATTCACTGAATATGTACCATGTTCTCATCTATGCAGGTCCTGCTCTTGGGTTGCCTACAAAGAAACAAACTATGATGTGAACAACAGGGCTGATTATGCACTACAATGACATAGTATATGAGCTCAGATGCTATAGAGAAAGTTAAAAGAAAGTTTCCTGATAAGTAGGACAGTAGGAATCTTGAGGTTTGAGCTGGAAGAAGAGGGAAAGGTCATGGTGAAATCACAGGGCTTTTACACAGAGTAAAGGGTCAATGAAACCAGGCAGGGTAAGAATCAGAGCTGAAAAAGTTGAATGGAGAGTTCTGAAAGCCTGCAGAGGTTTGATTCAGACTATGGTCTCTGGAGAGTCAGTGATGATTTTTGAAGGGAAGTAGCCAAGAGCTACCCAGGCAGCTACATCTGGGATGGACAAAAGGGGAAGGAAAGGAAAGGAAAGGAAAGGAAAGGAAAGGAAAGGAAAGGAAAGGAAAGGAAAGGAAAGGAAAGGAAAGGAAAGGAAAGGAAAGGAAAGGAAAACCCTGTGGTGAGCCAAAGGTTGGTGCCTGGATGCTGAGCTATGAAGGTGGTAAAGAAAATGGAAACCAGGCAGATGTAGTAGACAGAGAATCTGGCTAGAGAATCAACAACACTGATGGCGAGTTTCCTGTGGGGGGCACTGTCAAGGATCTCAAGGTTATTGGTCTTTCAGTCTTCAAAGACCTGGTAGAAATGAGTGGGTAGAAATGAATCTACCTTGATTTGATTCGGTTTGAGGTGACAGTGGAACAGCAAATGAGAATGTTCAGTAGGCAGTTGACAATGCAAACGCCTCACTGTAGCTCTGTTGTGTACTTGGAGAAGGATGAATCACTCAGATGTGTCACAGTAAGGATGAGAAAACCATACATCTCAGGAACGCAGGAGGTGAGGTCACCTACAAGGGAAGAGTGGCAGAGAGAGCAGTCGAACAGTCATAGAGATGATGAGCAAGGCCCAGCTGAGGAGAAGCAAACTGGGAGGCTGTGTAGAGTTGTTTGACTTCTCTAGCCACACCTGGAAGAGGCATGAGAGGAGTGGCGTGGTGGCCAGCAGCTGACTAGGCTAAGGAGACTCTGCAGGGGACCCACAGGTCCTGGGTGAGGAGGGAGTAGTCTGTCGTGTGCAAGTGCAGGGAAGGGGAAAGAGCAAATATTGTCACTAAAAGATGTAGACTGCTTAAACATTGCAAAGGGAGATGGTGTCTCCTCCATAGCCGTGGAGGGAGCAGGAAGGGAAGGGAAGCCAGTTGTGTACAGCCAAGGACCGGGGAGTGTCTGCAGATCTCCCCAGTTTTGACTCACTGTGCCTCCTGTAGAAGGCCCTGCCTCCCACCCTCCAGAATTCCAGCAGCTGCTAGAAGCAGAGGTAGATTCTGCTTATTGGAACTTGATCTGATCCACTTGCATTGTTGGCTCAAAGCTCCTGATTCACTTCAGGGATGGTTTTTTGCCACTTAAATGCCATAAACACTATCTGCAAAATAGCTCACTGGCTGGTCCCTGGCCCTCCACACCTGCCAGGCCCAGCACCTGCAGCTTCCCTTGGAGAAGATAGGGCATCCCCATCAGTCCTTGGAGTGATGGTAAGGTGTTCTTGGAGCCTGAAGGCAAGATAGGGTGTCAGGGAAGGGGAGTTAGCAAGACAGTAAGAGGTCCATTTGGCTACTGGAGAGACACCAGCGGAATATCTTGCAGAGAAGGAGTAGTAAAATCAGGTCAGCTCTGCCCCCTTCCATCTGGGTTTGCAATGCAGAGACACAGGCTAGGGCAGGACACACAGATGCTCAGACACAAAGAGGTGCACAGAACTTCGCTGTACACACACAGCCAATGTAGACATAGGCACTTGGGCAACATGCTTGGACTCAGCCTTAGGCACTTCCAGACCTGCTTGTCCAGGAGTGCTGAGCTCCTTCCGCTCCAGGAGTGTCCTGGTGTGAGCACCTCCAAGCCTCTGTCTTCCAGCCCTCACTCCTTCCCCTTTGTGTTTTTCTAGGTCGTGATATGGCCAGCACCACTCTGCCTGGTTACCCCCCTCACGTGCCCCCTACTGGCCAGGGAAGCTACCCCACCTCCACCCTGGCAGGCATGGTTCCTGGTAGGTAACAATGCTGCTACTGCCTAACTGAGATGGGGCCACACAGTGGGTGTGCTTGAGTGCTCTGTAGTTGGGAATTGAGTGTAGACAACTCCCTGCATACTCCCTATCCATTGGTTCCTCTCTTTGCCTAGAGGCTGCAATGGCCCCTCATCCTCCCTCATGAACAACTCACACAGGAAGTTTGCAGAAGTGCCCTTCACTTTACATTATGGCCCCTCCCTAGCGCCCACACCCCAGGAGCACTTGGCTCAGCCCACCCTCTGCTCCAGCCCACCCCAGCCAGCTAACTCCATTTAGAAGAGCCTGCCCTGGTTTCCATGGAAACTTGGAGCCAAGAACCATTTCCAGGGCCACGTCATTCAGTCAGACAAAGCCACCCTGGGCCACACCAAACCACAGGGAAGACCAATGTGGAGGACCAACCCAATTCAGAGAGAGGAGAGAGCAAGTCCCTTAGAGAACAGGGACAAGCTATGGCAGCAGCCAGAGAGGTTGGCTTCAGAGAGCTGAGCTAGAGCATCCCCATATTGCTTCCAAGAACCTAGGCCCTTGCTGCTCTTCTAGGGCCCTTGCCTGGGAGGTGTGGGGTCTGTGTTGTTCAGATCAGGGAAGCAGAGGCTGGTGCCTTAGGCTGGGTACACTGTCGTAGGCTTCTCTCAGATGGGAAGCAGGGCTTGAAGCCAGCATAGAAGTTCCTATCTGCAGAAACCCAAAAAATCTTGTCTTAAACGGTAAGAATTAACCCAGCCTACAACCCCACTGCCTCTAGAAATGGTCTTGTGTGCTCTGTCCCTGAAATTCAACTGTCATTGGTAGTGGGAGACCAGTCTGATTGGCCACCCCTACCCAGGGACAGCCCTGGGTAAACAGAGCCTAGGGTTCAAGCCAGGCAAAGTCTGCGCTGCAGGGTGTCAGGAAAGGGGTGGGAGGAAATGGGAGGTGTGAATGAAAGGAGCTCTGCCCGGAATTGGGGAAGTAGAAGCATTGCTGCGGGCAGACTCTTGGCGGAAGAGTGTAGCATCGAGCAGGTGAGGTTGGAGGAGGTCTTGGGGGACAGGGAAAGTGGGGAGGTGGGTGTGGGGAGTTTGCAGGGAGGTGGGGATGAGGGAAACTGCAGAGAGCTCATGATGGCACGGGGGGAGTCGTTAAACAGAATCTAGTGCTGATGAGGAAATTACACTTGTTTCATTAGCGATGGGGAAGGAGATAGCTCAGTTCCTCTTGGTCACAGTTGAGCTCAGAAGCTCATTATCCTGCTGCACGCATGCTTTCCCTCCTCGTCAATAAACAGGCTTTCCAGTGGCTGCATCCCCCACCCCCACCCAGCTCCCTCTCAGAGAGGGGCCCTTCTCCTCTACTTAACCCGCGGTTAGGGATCACTGTAAACAGTCTGGGGTCACCACACAGGAGAAAGGGCGAGGGGAAACCTGGAGGCCTGGACTTTCTGCCGGCGGTGGGGAGGCCGCTTCCGACTGCTCCAGGCCCAGGGGCTCCCCTCCAGGACGCACGTGCAGTCAGTAGGTCCCCTAGCTTTCTGCATGCCCTCCCCTGCGGTGGCCTGGCACACGCATCTGAACTCCAGAGAGAGGCAGAGCACCCCCCACCTGGCATTGCTGTGAAGCTGTTCTTGGGATTTCTGGGACAAAATATCTCAAGGATGGCCTTTCTTGGCCACCTTTCCCGGTCCCACCCTATGGGGCGATGGCTACTAAAACCACAGTGTCCACTACAAAAGCTCGAGTTAGCGGGGTAGATGCCCTCGGACAAGAATGAACCTTTCCCGGATGGCCAGAGGGCGCTGTTCGGGGACCCAGGCGCGTGGACCGTCCCCGACCGTCGGTGCAAGACGGGCGTGGCGTCCCCAGCCTTCCCGCCTCCGAGCGGACCCGCGCGCCGCCCGGCCTCTGCCCACCTGGTGGCACCCAGGCAATGGGATTTGCCTCAGCTGCAGACAGGCGTGGAGCGTGCAGCCCAGCGCACAAGCTGACACCACCCCGCCCTCCGCAGGCAGCGAGTTCTCCGGCAACCCGTACAGCCACCCCCAGTACACCGCCTACAACGAGGCCTGGAGATTCAGCAACCCCGCCTTACTAAGTGAGTCCCCGCGCGGCCCAGGGCGGTCCGGCCTCCGGGCCCGGGGACGGGTTGGTTCGCGCGGCGCAGAGGCTCTGAGGACGCACCCTCTCCCCCGCCCCAGGCTGCCCTCGGACCCCCGGGGGGACTCCCGGCCCGAGCCCCATCGCTCGCACTCGTGCCCGCGGCCTCCTCCTCCGCGCCCGACCCCGGCCCGACCCGCTGGACCCGCTGGGGAGGGCGCGGCCGGCTGTCTCTCCTCCTTGGTTCTCCTTTGTCCTCTCACCCAGCCCATTCTTCTCCTGTGTTAACTTCCAGGTTCCCCTTATTATTATAGTGCCGCCCCCCGGGGCTCCGCCCCTGCCGCTGCTGCCGCTGCCTATGACCGCCACTAGTCACCGTGCGGACCACGTCCGGCTCCAGGCCGACGGCTTCGGCCTGCACATCGTCCCCGTGTGACCGCCGCCGAGGAGCGCCCCCGCCCGGACCCCGCGCCCCGCGCCCGGCCGGCGGAACGGATGGGGCCGCGGGCGCCACCCTCAGGCCCCGCTGCGCCGCCCCGCGGGCGCCTCTGTGACACACAATCAGCGCGGCAAGGCGCGGGGCTGCGCCGCGGGCCGCCGGGGGCGCAGGGCCGCGGCCGCCGTCCGCAGGCAGGGACCCGGCCACGCCCTACCTCAGCGTCCCGCCCGCCGGCCCCCGGCGCCCCAGAGAACCGCGGAGGGCCGCGCCGGTCACCGGACGGCCTTCCGGGCAGGGCGGCGGCGCGCGGAAGGGGACTCAGCTGCGCCCCACTTCAAGCACAGCACGATCGCGGGCAGGGGCCGTTTTTTATGTTACAAAAAGATTAAGGAAGAAATCTCTATGCAAAATGACGAACGTGGTCCCGTGGCCCCCGCCTGCCCGCCGCCCGTTTCGTTGGCCCTTCCTCTAATCCCGCGGCCCGCTGTCCTCCCCGCACCTCGCCCGCCGCCCCGCGCCAGGCCGCCCGGCCCGGCCCGCCGGAAGCCGCGCCCCGCCCCGTAGTTGCCCTCGGTAGCGGCGATGCGCCCTGCATGTTCCTCACCCGTGGATGTGACGACTCGAAATAACAGAAACAAAGTCAAAGTGAAAATAAATAATAATAAATAAAAGTCCTTGAGCAAATCCGAAAAGGTGTGGAGTCCTCTCCCAGATCTCTCTGCCCTTCGAGCCTCTGTATTGGGGGGGGACCCACGGATCGCGCCGCCGGGGGCACGAGGCTCGGCCCTGGCCGGCCGGCCCAGCCCAGCGCAGCGGCCCTGGGAAGGCTCCGATGCCCTTGGTCGGCGTAGCCACTCTCAGCGCGTCGGTTCGTTTTGATTCTTTTTTCTTTTCTTTTCTTTTTGTTCACACGACAAATAAAATAATAATAATAAAATTTTGTATGTCATTCCCCACGGCTCCAGGGTTGTCTCTCCCTCTCTGGCACCGGCCTCACCTTACACTGGTTGATCCCCAATAATCCTTTCCACTATCTCAACTGCACTCCTCTTAGACCCCAAGTGGGCAGCGGAAACCCCATTCCCGCAGCAGGGGTACCCGTGCCCTAGCTTCTGCCCTGCCCGCCCTCCTCCTCCTCCTCCTCCTCGGCCAGGAGCTCTGCGCTCTCCAACTGCAATGCCTCTCTGTGTGTGTGTGTGTGTGTGTGTGTGTGTGTGTGTGTGTGTGTGTGTGTGTTTGTCTCTGTCTGTTTTTGTCTCTCTTTCTCTGTCTCTGTCTGTCTCTCTGTGTCTCTCTCTGTCTGTCTCCTCGGAGACTTCAGCGGCCCCCAAGCCCGCGGGGTTGCTTTCCACCCCGCCCATCTACAAGGGGAGGAGGCTGCAGGCACCTCCATGAGTTTCCTGTGCTTACTCTGCGTTCACTTCCAGAGGGAGGGTGCCGGCCTGACTCGACCCAGGGGATCCGGATCTGGTTCCGGTTCAGGAGACATCGCTCCTTTGAGTCTGGCAGAGCTCCAGCTGTTTTTGTGCCTAGATGACAGCAAAGGATTTGTGTCCTCCGTCCTCGTGTCTCTGTTACTGCTAGGGAAAGGATGTCAAGATGCCACAGTGGAGCTGCTGCTGACCAGAGATGCTCAGACCACCCCCACCACCACCTCCCTGGCAGCCTCAGCCCTGCACAGCGCCCTCCCTCTCTTGCCAACAGAAGCCCCAGCTTCCTCCCTCGGGTCACCCTGGAAAACCTCCTTTTTCACCTTGGAAAGCCTCCCTGCTCGACACTCACCCCCTCTCACTTGAAAGACTTTGGGTGTCCTGGCCTTCTAGGAAAGTCCTCCTCCAGGGCCTGGGGCAACTCTGGAAAGACCTTTCCCCTTGACTGGGGCAGTCTCCTGACACCTGCTTCCCACCAGGGCCCAAAGGCCTTGCCCCAAGCCAGTGTGCCTAGCCTTAACCATCCTGTGCACCTTCTGGGAGAAGGAACTCCAGTAAATCAGCAAGTCCCCAGCCTCTCCCTTTTCTACTCTGCACCCCAGTGAATAGCAATCCCACCTTCCAGCTTCCCTGGTATTAGCCCTCATGATCATTGGCTCCTTGGAGAGGGATCTTCAGGCTTCCTGGGTCATACGTTCTATCTGCAAAAGGATTATGAATTTATACACCTCATTCAGATATATATATATATATATATATATATATATATATATATATATCACACATTCCATGGATGTGCTACTGGACTGACATTATGAATCTTGTAAAATAGAAAATGAAATTGGACTACATAGAAATTAGAACTTTTGTTTTCATGGTCTCTTCTCACACTCAGATAGATTGTACTGTGCCCCCTGGAACATGTGCACCCCACTTTGGAATCCTGCTCAGAACTCACAAAAACCTAGGCTGGCAAAACTGAGGGTTTGCTGTGTGCTGTCCAGCGGGGAAGCTCCTGAAAGCTGCCAGGGCACTGGGCTGGCCCAGGGCAGCCCACTGAGTGCTGCCCTTGTTATGTACATCGGGTACTTGGCCCCTGTGCCTAGCTTTGCCTCCAAGTCCCCCAGACAGGGGGGTCTTATCTTGCCCAGTCCACCAAACTGGGAGCCTCACCACTTATGTGGTCCCCAGAACCTCCTCTTTCTGTCTAGTCTCCCTCCTACTGAAGTGAACAGCAAGGGCTGCACCATTTGTAGTAGTGACCACTGCAAAGAACCCTCCATGCTGTGTGCTTCTTGGGGGACCTATTTAAGCTTGGAATCAGCCTGAAGGCCCCCCAATATGTGCCTGTGCCTCCTCTGACCACAGCCTCTTCTCCACCCCAGCAACCCAAGGGCCTATTCCCTAGCTTCTGTTCACTTTCCCCAGATTTTTCTGGGCTCTGTTAGTCCTGTTCTTTCCCTACAGAGTCCTCGGCTGAGGTACCCTAAGTATGACAGCTCAGAAGACATGGCCCAGGCTTCCGGGACAACAGGAGCAAAGGTGTAGAAATAGGCCAGCTACAGTGCGGGTGCCTGGGGAATGGGAGGGAGAGTGGGGAGGCAAAGGTCAAGTTGTAGCCGAGACACTGTTGCAGGAACTGTCTGAACAACCCTGCCTCTCAGCTCCTCTAAGAAAGGCCCCCACCCGTAGTCACCTGCATGTGCAAACCTCCCACCAGTAGCCACCTCCTGCATGTATAAACCAGTTTGAACCAATGGCTGTGTCACCAGTTCAGAACTGGACTTGTGCACAAGTCCATGATGAACCAATCCATCCTTCTTTTTCAAGAAACAGAAGTAGAAAATATGGAGACAGCGAGGCCATTCCCCAGAGAGGTACTGTCCCAAGGTCCTGAGCAGGTTCCTGCTTGTCTTCATATCACTGAGGGGGCACTCCCATCACAGAGGGGAAGCTCCCATCATGGGTGGGGGGAGCTCCCATCATGGGGGGGTGCTCCCATCACCGGGGGACACTCCCATCACTGGGGGGGCTCTCATCACAGGGGCGGGTGCTCCCATCACAGGGAGGAGGAAGCTCCCATCAGGGGGGGCTCTCCCATCACTGAGGGGGGGTGCTCCCATCACGGGGGGGCTCCCATCACGGAGGGGGAGCTCCCACCACCGAGGGGGCATTCCCATCACTGAGGGGGAGCTCCCATCACGGGGTGGGACTCCCATCACGGAGGGGGGGCTCCCATCACGGAGGCGGGGAGCTCCCATCACCGGGGGGCTCTCCCATCACCGAGGGGGAGCTCCGTTACCTGACACTCGAGCCCCAAACCCAAGTCTTCCCCAACTCCTCCTGGCTTTTGCATCCCACATCTAAGCCATCGGCAAAACCAGACTCTTCCATCTTTAAGTCATATCCAAAGTATCATCTCCTCCTCCTCACTGCACCACGCCATCCCTTTCCAGGCCCTTTACCTGGACTTGCAAAAAAAAAAAAAAAAAGTGCCCATTGGTCTTCCGCTTCCATCTTTTGTCTCCTCCCAGCTTCAGAGCCCTCAGAAAAGTCCTCGTTCCCCTCAAAGCCAAGGCTCAGATCCTGAGACTTGCTGCTAAGTTCTCTCTGCCCCTTGTTCACCTGCACTCCAGCTCCATGACTGCCTGGGCGCACCCCGTTGTCTCCCTCCATTCTGTTCTCCGAGCTTGCTGGCTTTCGGCTGTGCTTGAGTCGCACCAAGCATGTTGCGTCTGAGAATGCTGGACCTGATGTGCCATGTGCCCCCACACATGCATGGCATTGCCTCTCTCTTTTCCTTTAGTCTCGACTCCAGGGTTTCCTATCAAAGAGGCCTTCCTCAGCCTCTGAAATAAAATAGCTTACGTAGCCCACTGCTCTCTAATCCCTTCCCGTGATGGTCAGAGGTGACGTGTTTCATTTGTCCTCTCATCCAGTCCTCCACCCCAATGGGTGCTTAAAAGGGATACATTCTGCTGTTCTGACTGCTGCACCCCTACGTCTGGGACAGCACTCAGCATACAGTGGGTGCATGAGTAGAAGGAGTGATGAAGAAGAGGAGTAAGCAGAAGCCTGGGGCAGGGACAGAGGTGAGAGACACTGAGAGCCATAAGTGCTGTGAGGAAGAAGTGGCTGAGTTGCTATGAGAGGCTGTTCTGCTGCCCCTGCAGCCCGGTGGCTTGAGATTTGTAAACACTGAGCTCCTAGAATCACCTCCACCAGCACCTGGAGGTTCTTTTCCTTCCCAGCCAAACCATCAGCCAGCATACCTTCCCCTTCCACGGGGACATCAGTGCAGATCTGGTGGGAGTCAGTCCTGGCCGCACATAGGAGTCTGCATCTGGCCCATAAGGGCCCCACATCCCTGTCAACAGTTCTTGGATCCCAAATTAGACAGTGGGGTGCTAATGGGTGCCAGAAGAGTGCAGGTCCCTTCAACGGGGCTGTGATCTGCAATGATGAGGGCTGAGGGTGCCTAAAGACTCACCCCACTGCATGGAGGAATCTGCCTGCAAGGAAAATCACTCCGAGGCAGGCGGAGACCAGCAGAGGAGACAGAACAGGGAAAGCAAGTGTGGCAGTATCTTTGGGGCCTCTTTGGCTGGGTAGACCTGAAGAGCTATTTTCGGATTTTTCGGGATCAGAAGCCAATATACCAATATATCTTCTCTTTTTTGATTTAAGCAAATGTTTTGTGTGTCTGACACTCACCAGAAAAGTTCTGATCTGAACCATTTTGAGAGCTTGAATGCGCTGTTAAGTAAGGGCTTTGGTGACTTGTTTATTTTATCTATAAGTAATGGGAACTAAAATTTTTATGCAAAAGAAAGCAGCTTAATGCTCTGCATTTCTGGAAGCACGCTCTGCCGTAATGTGAGGTGAGGAGTCCAAGCAGAGACAGTGGAGCAGGGAGGATCGCAGCAGCCACCAAGGTCCGCCCCGATGAGGCCAAGCCGCACAGACAGCTGACCGGCTCCAGGAGGAAACAGACGTGGAAACGTGACAAGGTTCTATTTTTAAATAAAAAATAAAGTGCAGAGCAGAGGACATATTGTGCAAGAAAGGGAGAAATTAAGAATTTCTTCACATTTACATGAACAGAAAAGTAAAAAGCAATCTAATAAAAGTCATCTCCAAGCAGGAGCAGAGTGGGTAGGAACAGGCAAGAAGGAGATTTCTGTGAGTGTTTTAAAAAGAATATAACTTTGACTATATTGAAAAGTAAATTTAACTCTAAAAAGGAAAGAGAAAGCCAGGTTGTTGACACATAGAAGCACTTGTGTTTCACAAATAAACCAGATGTCGTGCTTTGGGTTCTGCGGTGGAAGGAGAGGACGTTGGGTTTAGGGCCCAGTGGGCACTGGTGACCTCCAAACTGAGCTTTCAGAGGTGCAGGGAGGGTCGCTGGCCTCGAGGTGTGGTGAGTGGAGAAGGTGGTGCAGATGGTTCTTCCGAAGGTGGGAAGGGTTAGGGCCAGGAGCACGGTCCATGTACTCCAGAGACATCCTCCAGGCCAAGGGCTGTGCTGTGTGGACAGGTCTGTGACTGAGGCCGCAGCAGGACACAGGAGGATGAAGAGAGGCTGCTGAGATGTGGACACAAGGGTCTTGTGAAAGAGGCCTGAAAGAAGGAGGAGAGGCAGAGGGGTGAGGAGGAGCCCCATTAGGGGCAGAGCGCAAGGCAGGGGCACCTGGGCTGCACTGGGGAGACTGCAGGAGGCACAGCTGCCACCCTGCCATCCTGCCATCCTGGGACAGGATTTTGGAGACTGTCTCCTGGGGATTCAGAAAGACAAGTGTGAGGGCAGAAGAACGGTGCTGCTGGACCAAGCAGCGGGGAGAGCATGCACTGGGCAGACCCTAGGGTCCACATGCCCTGCCTCTGCCCTTCAAGGCACCGTAGCCAGGTCCCTCAAGATTATACTGCCCTCCCCCACACCCAGCTTTCCCCCCCTCCGTTCCCATCCCCAGGGCCCGGGCCCAGTTTTAGCTGCTGTATGTGAAGAGTGGCACCCAACATGAAGGAGCACCCGGTACCCCGCCCCCAGGTACTGAAGCAGGACAAACAGTGTGGGTGTGGGAGCTGCTCCCAGTCAAGGGCAGAAGGAACCTAGAAGCTGACTCGCAAGATCACTGTGCGGCCACCAACAAGCCCCTCCCTGTCTTTACACCTCCGTTTCCTGATGTGTAAAAGTAGGGCCACTAGGGCCCCTCCCACTTGGACATCCTAGACTTCTGTGACTGCATACGGCAGGTGCCCAGCCCGTCTCTGTGTCCAGGAGAAGTTCAGGAAAATGCCATGTCAGTGAAATGGGTATGAATGAGGGAGAGATTGGGGTCTTTTTAAACTACAGCAGGAAGGCACAGTCCACCCCTGAGAGTTACTGCTGCTCCCCTCCCCTTGCCCTACAGGGTCACTGGGGTCTCTGCAGTAGTGAGTGCTAAGGCAGATGATGGTGGCTTGAAGGGACCTTGGAGGGTACAGAGTAGGGTACTGGGGAGAGACACAAAGGAAGCAGCCATCCGAGGTCAGCTCTATTGCCAGCCTTTTGCCCCCACCCCTGCCTGCCCAAATCATCCCAATACCCTAATTAGCCAGTCCCTCGGGCTCCTGTTAGGCAGGCCGGCTGAGCGCCCAACTCCCAGGGGATCAGCCCTCTCCCCCACCAGACTAATCAGTCCCTAGATCCTTGAGAGCATGAGAGTACACACACACACACACACACTTCCTTCCAAAGCCTGGGCCCCATTCCTGCCTTGGGAGGGTTAATGTAGGGTGGTTCTGAGTTTCCCCCAGTGACAGTGACCCCATTTGAGATGACTGGAGAATTGAAGAGTGACCAAAGTTTAGGAAGTCTCTCCAATTTGGGGTTTTCTCTCAACTTGTGGGATCAGGGTGTATAGCAAAAGATGAAGCCATTATTGGGGTACTCAGTTGTACCCCAAGCCCTTAGGCTTGTGCTTCTCCAGCCCCTACATATGGTCAACATTCATCCCAACCCAGACCTCCTCCTTTCTGTCTCCCCCTCTCTGAGCTATCTCCCTACCTCCTACCCCCCGACACCCGCACTGTCAGCCCAAACACATGATAAATTGCCCTGTCAACAGAATTCATTCAGGGACCAATTAATTCCACAGAAATGAACCAGGAGCCATCAGTTGCTGAAAAACTCAGAGTGTAAGGAGCAGAGGGAGGGGTGTAGGCAGGGGGTGGGCAGCAGGGGAGGGGACAGGGAGGCTGGGGAAGTTAGTCTGACAGAAATTGGTCATTTAATGCTTAAGTGCACGCTAGACAGCCCTGTCATCGCCTGGGGCCCGCGCGGGATTAATTATCAGAGCAGGCGAGGGCAGCCCAGCCCAGCCCAGCCCAGCCCAGCCGGCTGTCACCAAGGAAGGCTGGAGTCACCCAGGCCTTGGGCCACCCTGGGTTTCACTTCCAAGTCTGCTTCTTCAGCTCCAGGACCCCCAGGTCCTCGCTCGACGCCCAGCCACCTGTAGTCACACAGTGCCATTCTCAAGCCCAGCCAAGTTGACTGCCTCGATCCCTGAGCTGGGCCAGGCCCTGTAATGCCTATGCTCCCGCCGGCACCCTGGAGAAGCACAGCTGATCCTCATCTGCGGGGAGTAGCCTTTGTCCACTCAAAGCTCAAGCCAGAGTCCCACCAATCATGCTGACTCCTCCCTCTTCCTCCCTCTTCCCTCATTCCCTCTTCCTCATCCAACCAGAAGTCAAGGCTTGAGACTTCACCCTCCCAGAAGAATGTCAGATCCGCCCGCCCCGTTGCTTCTACCTCTCTACTACCACTCCAGACTGAGCCACTGTTGGCTCTGCCTGCTCTCCTGGCTTAACTTTTGTTTGTAGCAAATATAATCCTTGAAAATGTACATCTCATCCTGCAGTTTCCACCCCCGCCACTGCATGCTGGCTCGCGCATGCACACGTGCACACACGTGCATGCACTTCCAGCTTGATTCTCTGGTGCACCTTTACTGGCCTTAGAGAAATCAAGCCCAAAACCTAAGTCAGTGATGGTGAACGTTTAGAGACCAAGTGTCCAAACCACGACCAAAACCCACTTACTTATCTCAGAGTACCAGCACTGCAATTAAATCTGAATGCTGAGATTTTAGTTTAGAAAAAGTCATACAATTCATGCATTAACATCTTTCATCTTAAAAGAAAAATAAATAGCATGCGTGCGCTAGGTCGGCACCACTGCCCCAAGTGATTTACCGCTCTAATGCTGCATTCCAGTGGTGGCAAACCTGGGGCCCGCGGACCACAGCTGCCTCTCTGTGTTGCCGGAAGCTCTAAAGGTCCAACACCACTGCTGCAGTCACACCTCAGCCCTCTTTCCTTCCACATGTCCCTAAGCTGCCTGCCCCAGCCTGTGGCCCTCCTCCAGCCTTTGCACACCCTCCTTGCTCAGCATGAAGACCTCCTTTCACCTGCAGTTCCCACCAGTCACTTCCCAGCGCCTTTGGCTCTTAGACTGGATGTCACTGCAACAGGAAACCTTTCCTAATCCCTTAATGTGCTTTGTGTGCAGCTCCCCAGATTTCCCCCTTGTTAACCATGTTACCCTGGTCTGTTTCCCCACAATGTTAGGTTCCATGAAAATGGAGTCCATGTGATTATTCTCAGGACCTGGCACTTAACGGACACAAGGAAATCCTTGTTAATGAGTGAATGGATGAATAAATGCCCAGTCCTGCCTTGGCTCTGCCCCTAGCCTGACAGTGAGGCCAAGCTCCGCACAGGCAGAACTCTCCCTGCAGCCCAAGCCTGGCTGGGATGGCCCGAGAGGCAAGACACTTCCAGAAAATACAGCACTTGCTTGGCTTGTGAGCCAATCAGATGGACGCAAGCCAGCTGCGTGGGTGGACTGAGACCAGGCAGAAGCTGCTGAGACCTGAGGGTGACAGTGTCAGAGAGGTGGCTGGGGAGGGGCCCTTCCGAGGGGGTCTGGGAGAAGCAAGCTCTGCTCAGAACTGAGTGCTGGCTGCCACTGGGGCTGCTCAGGGTGGGGACGCACAACTGGAAGAGAACTTTCCAAACTGATCTTGGTCTGTTCACTAGAGGTTGAGCTGACAGAACTTGGAAAGTGACTGGGTGAGAGAGAGGAGTGAGAGGAGACCAATTTGGAAATGGGGAGTGAAGGCCAGGCTGAGCCTGCCCTCTTTCCTGCCCTTAATGTGGAGTGAGGGGTATATACTCTGCTTCTAAGGATGGCCAGGTGCAAAGTGTTACTTTCAGTTAATTCTGGCTGCTAGACAGGAAAACTGAATCAGAGAGAGCACTAGCATAGAGTGAGAGTGAGAAAGAACGAGGCGGGCAGGCTCTGGGGCGGATCTGGGGAAGGAAGGTCTGGATAGAGAAGTCTCCCTGCGGAGCCGAGGGCCTTGAGGTAAGCGGGGCGGGCTTCGCTCCAGCCCTGGGCCAAGAAGGGCTGGGCCCAGCCTCATTCAGCCTGCACATCTGGACTTGATTGTGACTGGATATAAGGGGAGGAGAGAAGCAGGGCAAAGATGACCGCTTCTGTGGCCTGTGTTCCAGTGGTGGGGAGAAGAGGGCCACCAGCAGAGGGGAGAAGAAAGGTCGGCTTGGGACCAGAACAAGAGCATGGCATGTACTGAGTGTACGCGCCTGAGTTTAACATTCCTGGGCACAGAGTCCAGCAGACAATTACAGGGGAGTGGTCCAGTCTTTGGAAACAGTCCTGCCCCCTCTCCTACCCTCCACAATCTCCATTTTAGTTTGGGTGGCCTATATACTTCTATAATAAAGTGCAGTATAATATGGAATCCAAGAAAATCCATATGACAGTAAAGATATGTCCCCATGAAGGTAAAAGTGATAGGGCTATGACGATATAATCTGGAAACAAGAGAACCTGTGCCACTTCACTAATACCAACGAGGAAGTGACAGGTCAGTCACCGTGGGTCCTAATGATCACGACACTGTGGCCGAAGGCACAGAACCCAGCACGCAAACAACAGCCTGACAGTGCAATCGTGGTAACTCGGTAATGGTGCCCTGATATGATGGCAGATATGATGGCAGGGTATGGCAACAATGTCACACTAGCTCAAAAGCATTAGAAGAGAATGTGGAACACTTAACCTAAACCACAGGGCCTGGGAGTGGAGAAAGCCCTTTGCAAGTCTGAAAAGAAGTTTCCTCAGGATGTCAAAGAGGCCTTGAAGCAGCTCCTTGAGGGAGGCTATGGTCCAGAGCAGGAAAGAGCTGAGCCAAGCAGGAACCCTGGAAGGTGGGAAGGACCCAGCTCTGTGGAACTGGTCGGGCTAGGGGGGCCCAGACTGGAGGCAGAAGCACTCTGACTGTGAATAACACCTCAGCATCCTTGGTGACATTCAATGCTCTAATTGCTCACTGGACCCAAGAAGGGCCTGCTCTTTCAAAACTAAAAGATGTGAGAAATCACAATTGGTACTTATAAGACCCTTGAAATCATCAGATCAATAAGAATATGACAGAATCCAACTAATCATACACAACTGAAAATGATTCACATGTATCCAACATTTACCCTGTGCTGGCACTCTGTTTTTTCTGAGTCATGCACAATAAACAACTTGGTGAAAAAAATTTTATTATTTCAGTTTTACAGATAAAGATATGAAGACATTAATACATCTGGTCAAAAAATATTTATCCAGGGTACATAGCAAGAAAGGGTAAAGCTAGAATCCAAACTTACATCTATAGCCCTTTAAACTGCTCCTGTGTCCTTACCACGGGACTCTTGAGCTAAGGAGTGCTAGGAGGCTGGTAATCCTAACTCTTGGGAGGCTGAGGCATGCAGATCACTGTGAGCTTAAGGCCAACCTGGACTATGTAGTGAGTTCAAGGACAACCTGAGCTATACAGTATGACCCTGTCTCAAAAAAGCAAAACAAGTTGGACAGTTCTGCCGTGCCACCTGGTGAGACTCTGGATGGGGGAGCCAGACCCGTGGTGGTGGGTGGCGGGCTCCCTTGCTGGCCCCTGGCCACATGTTCCATAATATAATTCAACCGAAATATTGATTTTAATGGTGTTTCAAAAATTTTGATAAGCACCAATGGCACACACTTGTAATCCCAGCACTTGGGAGTCTAAGTGAGGAGAATCATTTCAAGTCTGAGGCCAGCCCAGACTACAAAGAGACTTCAGGGCCAGCCTGCACTACAAAGCGAGACCTTGTCTCAAGAACATGAATAAAAAGTGATTATAGAACCCAGTGAAGACCCCCAAAGGTTGACTGGCCCGGTGGAGAGGGGCCAACATACACAGCCCCTGCCTACACCTCAGTGACCAAAAGCAAACAGGAGAGGGAAGAAATCCCTCACCAGCATGCTTCAGAAGAACCATGACCAACAAGGAAAGGGGCTGAGACCTCCACTATACACCTGTATGAAAGAAATCAAACACGTGACAAGAAACAACAAGAAAAAGCCCCCAGCCAAAAACCTTGAGAACATTGATCCAGGAGAGGGAAATACAAAAGAGACTGAGGGCAGCAAACATGCAACATCAGACAAGGCTTCAATGGACATTAGGAGATATCTTTAGGACCTTGTAGATGAGCTCAAAACTGAAATATTAAATCAGGTAAAGCAAGATATAAGTAGATTAATAAAAGAAATGCTAAGCACCTCTCAAGAAGACACAGATGGAAGAAGGGAGGAACACAAAAAAAGGAGAGAAACCTTCAATAAAGAATATAAAGAAAATCTAGAATACATGAAGTAGATTCAAAGAGACTACCATGAAATTAAAAACTCTATTGAAAGCTGGCAATACTCCTTAAAACAAACTAAGGATAGACTATCAAAACTTGAAGACAAGTTTGCAATAGATCATAAAAGGAAAGATCTCTTAAAAATAACAAGGAAACAGGCAGTAACAATACAAAGGCTAGAAGACAGCAAGAGAATCTATAATTTAAGAATAAGAAATGTGAATGAAGAAGCAGGAATAAAAACAGGTAAATTACAAAGGCTATTCATGGAAATAATCAAGGAAAACTTCCCAAGCATGGGAAAAGAAAATGATATTCGGATATATGAGGCATATAGAGAACTCCAGTCACCTACAACCAAAACAAAGCTACACCCAGACATATAATAATCAAGATACCAGAAATTCAATATAAAAACAGAGTATTAAAAGCCATCAGAGAAAAGAAACAGATCACATTAAGGAAAGCCCATCAAGATCATGGCAGACTTCTTGACACAGACCATTCAAGAAGAGCTTGGAGTGAAGTATTCCAAGCCCTGAAAGAAAATAACCTCTGGCCCAGATTGATGTACCCTGTAAAACTGTCACTAGAAATTAATGGAAAAACAAGATGCTTCCATGGCAAAGAGGAACTGGGGGAATTTGTGACCACCAATCCAACCCTACAGAGAATACTGAAGGACATTCTCGAGAGAGAGAGAAAATACCAGGATTTCAGGAACAGTGGCAGAAAGGCCTCAATGAATGGGGCAGGCAGTAGAATGAAGGAGAAAAGTAGACAAGCAATGGCAGAAAAATAGCATAGCAGAAATGAGGCAGAGGAGGTTGGCTATAATTCCTAATATAGATGGCCTTGATACACTAAAAAAAAATACAGGCTGAGTAGATCAGGAGGTAGAGTCTATTGAGACATGCTCTGTATAGAAAATATAATCAACCTGAGAGAGGATTTATGGACTTAAAATCAAATATGAGAAAACAATGCTTTATATGACATGGAGCTAGAGAGAAATAGGGGCAACTCAACCACCACCTGCAGATAGGATGGAAAGACAGAATACTTATGTGCAGTAGAGAACTACTCAGCTGTAACAAAGGAAAACCTCGAGGCTTTTGTAGGTAAAGGAATACAACTTAAGATCAAGTTCAGGAGTGAGAAGGTTCAGAACCACTTAGGGAAATAGCAGGTTGCCCCCCCAATCTAAAAATTGAGGAAGTTGGTGGGACCCAAAATGCGCAGCACCTTGTGGGAGTGAAAGGGGAGGAATAGCCTAAAAAAAGAATGCAGAGGGTATTGTTAGTAGTGTAACAGGATTTAAAACCCACATTCCTCACACCACTCTGCTTAGATGGATTATATTCTGTTCCAGTTTGTCTACTTGTACTAGATTTGAGGGCAGAGTCAGTTATCCCAAAAATAGCAGGATAGAGTATGGTAATCATCCTTATTTTCCTGTTAACTTAATCTGAAGTTCTGTATAACTTACACCGTTTTACCATGACTGATCTTAATTGAATCTGGTTTGTTAGATCACTGTTTTGTATTGACAGATTTTATTCAAAGCTGTTATGATTGATAGTATCAAGTCTAGAGTATAGGCAACTGCACTGAAGATGACAAGATTCAGTAGGATCCCCACTCTGGTTTGATTATTACCTGCCTTTGAAGTTTCACATTGTCTACAGTGTTTTGTTTTTACTAATATTGTTATGTACTGCTATATTCAATTATACTGCTATATCCAAAGATGCCTGATGATATAGACAATTTTATTGAAAATTACAAGAGACAACACAGTAACCATTGTAGATCACCTTGTACTGTGGTTTTATATGACTTTTTGGTTTTCATGTTTTTATAGGAATTTGTTTTGTTTTGTCTTGCTATGTTTTGTTTTTCCCTCTAGTACAGAAAGGATAGAAATACATGTAAAGACTCATGCATGAGTAACTGTTTACAGTCTCACTGTTTGAATGTCTACTTTTATGCTTTAATTTTGTAACTTGAGCAACTATTTCTAAGAGGATAGAATGTAATTTATCAACTAGTAATTTCTTACTGTTTATCTTTTTTTTAATTCTGTATCATTTCTACCCTTTTCCTGTTTTTTTTCCTTCTCTTTAAATACAAAAAAAAGCAAAACAAAACAACAAAAAAGGTGGTAGAAAACAAATCAGGAAGCAATTTGAACCACAACATATGTAACATATTCTTTCCCATTTATTTTATTAAAAGGTTAATATTTGAGTGGGTAAAAATATATGTAACTGGCAGCTATACACACTTAACTGGTACATAAAAATGAAAGCAGAAATACAAATATATATGATATACATGTATTTATTTGCTTACATTTCACAAAGTAGAAAGATAAACAAAAAACATTTATTAGAGAAGGGAAGAATCAAAGTAGAGAGGACAGAGCAGAAAGTTGATATTAGTGAGTATAACTAACCTCATAGACTTGAACTTAAAACTATACGAATACTTTACATAATACAGTAAAATCAGGTAAATAAACAGGTGACTCCTAAAAAGCAAAAGCAAAATTAAGTGAATGAACCTAACTTCTATTGAGCTGATGTTATCCCACATAGAAATTTCATGTAATTTAAAATCCAATAATGAATCTACATACATCCCTAGTGGGATATATACTAATGGAGCAAATAAGCAATGATATTGATGTTCTTGGAGGCTTTTTGGTGTAGGAGAAACAAAAACAGATGGTAGATCAATGAAAATAAGCAAAATTTTTATAGTCCTGAATATGCCTTAGAAGAATCAGTAATAACTCTAGATGCATTTTATCTTTTAAAATACATACTTTGTGGTTCTTTCCACTGCAAAAGACAAGAAACTAACCAACTCAGTAGCAGTAAGCACCTCTAGTTCCTAGATTATGTTCTTTAAATACCCCTTGGCACTAAAATGAGCCAGGCTGTTTGAGAGAAATGGAAGATTCCAAATCTAAAATGTGATAACATACAAGATGATTCTGGAAATCTTGCTACATCAGAAAGCAAGGAAACTATCAAAGCCTATTAGAATTGCGTAAGAAAGGACTTATGCACCAGCTAAAGGCTCCCGTTAGTCAAAGATAAAACAATTGAACATAAATGGGAATATTAACTGCAACTGATTGAGACTCATCAAATGTATTTAAATCCCCAAGTACATAATTATACTTAAAGAAGAATTACGTTGATCATCTTTGAAGGATTCTAGAGAAACAACTCATTTGAAAAACTGGAAAAAGGAAGAGTCAGACACTTCTACTGCCATTTTAAGTGCATGTTTACACAGAATGTTTACACTCTGTGCATGGATTGATACGTGTACATGACACATTTTAGTTCCATTTCTCATCTCAATTCCTCACTCCCTTCCTCCAGCTCTTCAGCACCTTCCCATTTAGGAAAGATCAATATCTTTTCTTCCCATTACCTATCTTTTCTCTATATTTATTTTTCAAGTTTTTCATATAAGAGAAGCCATGTGATATTTAAGCTTATGTGTCTGACTTATTTCATTTAACATGTTCTCAGGGTGCATCCGTTTTCCTGCAAATGACTCCAGTTTGTCTTTTTTATGCTAGATTAGTACTCCACAATGTGCCATATTTTCTTTATCATTCATCTCGTAATGCACAAATAGGCTGTTTCCAAGAGTTAGCTGTCATGAGTTGTGCTGCTATAAACAGGGCGTGCATGGATCACTGTAACATGACTTCTTTAACTCTAATCAGGAAGATACCTAGAAGGGAATAAGTGGATGAAACAGAATTTCTAGTTTTAGTTTTTTGGGGAATCTCCACTATTCTTTCTATAGTGAATGTGCTAGTTTACACTCCCGTCAGTCTTGTGGAAAGGGTCCTTTCCCCACAGCCTTGCCAGCATTTGTTATTATTTGATCTCTGGGGTAAGATGAAATCTGTGTTGTTTTAATTTGGATTTATCTACTGGTCCGTAATGTTGAACGTTTCATTGTATATTCTATGAAGTGCTTATTTATTTCACTTTCCCATTGTTAGGGCCTTCTATTTTGTGGGGGGTCTAATTTATTTTAGCTCTTTGTATATTCTAGCTATTAGAATATTCCTCTGAGGAATAGCTAGTAATTTTCCCCCATTCTCCTGTCTACCTCTATTGTTAAATAAACTATACCTCAGAATAATCAAATGATGAGTAAGGAAAAGTCTGTCTGTCTGTCTCTCTCTCTCTCTCTCTGTCTCCTTGACTCTCTATCTCTCTGTCTCTCTCTATCTCTCTGTCTCTGTCTCTCTCTTCCATCCTTCCCCCCCATCCCCCCTCTCTCCCAGGATGTTTCACTTGCTAGGTAAGTACCTTACCACTGCACAAGACTCTCAGCCAAGGCTTCACAAAAGCCCATAAACTTTATCAAAGTTTCCAACTAATGAATGAAAAAGAAATAGGTAGAATTAGAATAGTATCACTTTGCAACTCCTAATGAAATAATGAAGCTGGACAATGATGATGGTAGTTAATTAATAAAAAAGAGAGAAAGAACAGAAACTTAGATGCCTCATAATGAAAATACAAAATAAAACTCCATAATGCAGTATTCAAAAAAAATCAAACCTACATCTAGTCAAGCCTGTAGATGCAACTACTGTTTTAAAGAAAATACTGCAAACAGGAATGGCACTGACACAATTCACAAAATCCAGGCTGTGGGAAACTATAGGACAAACAATCCGGCTTCCTCAGTAAACAGGAAAACAGATAGAGTACAACAAGCTTAAGGCACATATTAGCTAAGTGTATTAGCATTGTTAGCATTATGTTTGAATTCTGCAAGTAGTGAAAAAGAGGAAGAGTATGAAGAGGAGAAAGAAGAGAAAAAGGAGTAGAGGCTGTGAGACATCGGGAAGATGTAAGTCCTGCATTAACCAGACACTCTGAAGTTTCAGGTGTGTTAGCAGTATTATGACTAAGTTCCTTTTATTTTATTTTACTTTATTTTTAAATTTTGTTTTATTTTATTTTTAGGTCCTTTTATTTTAGAGATAAACTAAAACATTAATAGATTAGGTATATGTGGTATTTGCTATAAAATAATCTGAGGAATGAAGTTAGTTGAGTGAATATGTGGAATAAAACTAGTTGATAACTTTTGGAGCTAACCTTTTTACACTAGTGTACTGTCTTATGTATGTTTGAAGCTTGCAATAAGAAAATATGCTTAAATAATGACTAAATATTGGCAGAAAGAAACACAAATGGAGAAAGATTTATTTTGATTCATGGTTTCAGAGGCTTAACCCATGGCTGCCAGCTGAACTGCTTTCAGGCTTAGGATGAAACAGAAACATCATGGCAGAGGGGTATGGCAGAGGGAATCTGCTCACCTCAAGGAGGGCAGGGAGCAGAGAAAAGGGCAAAGAGCCAGAGAGGGAAGGGCCTAAGACTGGATACAGTCCTCGAGGTCAAACTCTGTTATCTGCTCCTTCCAACTCAGCCCTACCTCCTGTTCCCAGTAATGCCGTCAAGTTACAATCTCATCAATGGATTGATATTCTGATGAAATTAAACCCCTCACAATCCATCACTTTTCAAAAGCCCATTAGCAAACAAGCTTTCAATACAATGTGTTTTTTGGAGGGAATTTTGGATACCAGTCATAACAGGGAAGATTAGGGTTTGTAACATGAAAGCTAGAGGCTTGAATTAAATACTATAAGCAAAATAACTTCAGAGTCAAAGATACTTCAGGGAAGAATTAAAACTTTGTAAAAATCTATAATTAATAGGAACATTCATAAAATAAGTACAGGGCACATTTTTAAGGTATATCCAATGAATATATTGTAAAGCTCCTGGAAATTAGCATATATATGTTAGAAGAAAAAATATGCAAGACAATTTTGAGAAAATCATGAAAAAGTAGAACAGATAATCACAGAGATAAAAACTAGGAAAAATATTTTAGACTAGAGGATAAATAGAAAGTTTAAACATCTGACTAGCCAGAGTCTCAGAAGAAGAAGACAAAGAAAAATGGAAGTGAGAAAATTATTTTTAAAAAAGTAACCCTGGAAATTCCCTAGAAAAGAACAAGATGAATATCTGGATTGAAAGGGCCTATTAAATAACCAGCATAATTGATTTATAAATTCTCACACCAAAGCATATAATAATGAAATTGTAGAACACTAAGGAAGAAATAGAAGTTTCCAGGATGAAGAAAAAAAGGAAAATAAAAATCAAATATGACTATTTGGGAATAAGAATGGCAGCAGACTTTCAACAGTGACAATGAAAACTGTAAGATAATGGAATGACACAGTCAACATTTTTAAGAAAAATGATTTCAAGTCTGAAATTCTACACCCAACCAAAATAGCCAAAGTGAGATTAAATAATGTCATCACACATCCAACATCCCTAAAACCTTAGTGCTCAAGTATTTTTTCTTATAAAGTTACCAGAGATTGTTCTCCATTAAAAATGAAGGAATAAATCAAGAAAAATGAATATTTGAGACCCATAGGCCAAAGCTGTAACATAGGGGACAGGTAGGGGAAATTCCCACAGTGATGGAGATGGAAAATTCCACAATGACTGCTGTACAACACAACCATGAATTTACCAGTACCAGATGGGAACAAGAAGGGGCTATCACATTTACGAAGGTCTGTCCCTGACGTAAAGGTCTGACTTGGGGTCTTGAATGAGAGCTGAAATGCTCTTTGCATTCTGCTTGTCACATCACAACCCTAATGAGTGATTGTATCAAACCTGGAGAAAAAGGAGTTTCTTAATGATTAGTCTTCCTAAAGGAGCTCTGTTTTATAATTTTTCATCCTAGGGAACACCTCGTTAAAATTCATCTGTCCACTGTAAGTGTCTTTTTCTAACTCATTTGAAAGTAAAAAATTCAAACACACACACACACAAGTGGAGAAAGCAGTACAGTAAACACTCATTTCCTAATCCTTAAGACACAATAATTATCAAGATTTTGCTACATTTGCTTATGTAAACATTACTTAAATTTTTTAATTTTTTAAAATATTTAGACGTGTACATGGTAAGTTAATAATATTATTACTTCTAAAGCATGTGATTGATATAATGAATTAGAAAGAGTGAAGATAGAAATTTTCCTTTTAAATGTCTTATTTTAGCTGGCCATGGTGGTACATGCCTAAAATTCCAACAACTGGGAGGCTGAGGCAGGAGGATTGTTGTGAGTTAAAGACTAGCCTTGGTTACCAAGTGAGCTCTAGGCCAGCCTGAACTGCATAGTGAGACCCTGTTTCAAAAAAGTAAACAATCAATCATCTTATGTTTATTTTTTTAAGTTTATTATAAACTTAATTCAAGCATAAGTCATAAATGTTTTAAACTCATGTAATAATATTTATGAACACTTTAAACTCATAGTGGGAGGGAGGAGAGGGGAATGGGATAAAAAAGAAATTGTGTTATGTACATATAACTCCCCACCATGAATGCAGTCATTATGTATTGAAACATGTACTGATGAAAATTAAAAAATTTTAAGTTAGTGGATGTGGTGGCACACACAGCATTCAGGAGGCCAAGGGAGGAGGGTCACATGAGTTTGAGTCCAGCATAAGCTACATAATGAGTTTAAGACCAGCCTAAGCTTCATAGCAAAACCCTGCCTCAAATGAACAAACAAAAAAACTATCATGGTAACTGAACAAAGGGTATATTATTTTCATCCATATTGATATAAGAGAGTTAGTTGTATATAATTTGAATTTTTTTTTCAATGAGCAGGTATTTCTTTTTAAACAAGAATTTTTTTAAAAAAAGAATAGCCACAAAACATGTTCCCTTTGATATGACAACTCTTTGGGAATGTTCTTTAAAAAGACTTTTCTTCTACAGTCTCAGCTCCTGTAAAGATACCTGAAAGGTATAATTCTACATTCCTGTTATGCATAGCTCTCTCCCATATATGTCCCAGGGTGAGTGATAAATTTTATGGTCACCCTATTTGTACAGCTTTAAGTTATAGATGCCATACCTTTAGAGGCTGACCTCCTCTAGATGTTGCTTTTAAAGATTTCCAGCACTGAACCTAGCAAAATATGGGGTCCAGTGAGACCCTTACTCTTTCTTATTGCAGGATTGCTACATCTGTTGCAGCAGACTGGGAATCGCCAGGCTCCCACACAACTGACTCACAATGAATTGGGTTTCAGATACACTGTCCTTTTCACATCTCTCATTCCTGGTCAGGGGAGGCAGCCATGGATTCACACCTCTGCCCCAGCCCCTCCCAGTGTCACCTGTTCACTGGGACCATTGTTCCATCCTGCTGAGAGCACGTCACAGCTCATTCTGAACCTCCCCTTTGTGTCTCTGGGAGTGGGCTGAGCTGGATGCTTAGGTCTTTGTCTGCATCCGTTGAAGAAGCATCGTGGGGCTCAGCTCCAAGGCCTCCTGCTGGCAAGACCTGAAGCCACCCTCAGCAGCTTTGGCTGTGTGTCTGCTCCTTGCTGGGTACAATGACAGATTTGTGCAGCTCTACCCTGCAGCACCTCTCCCATCCTTCACAGCACTCCAAGGTCCCTGTGCAGGTTCCCGACCTCATGCAATATCGACACCTATCTGGACCTTTGTACCATGATTTTTCATGGAAAATGAATCAGGTATGAATTCTCCAAGCAGGACCATCATGCAGCCCACATTCCTCCATCACATCCAACAGGTAATATGACAAACTGCGTCACACTTAGCTGAAAGAAAAAAAAAAAACAGTATCTGTATCTGTATCACTCCCCGAGGTTCCTCATTCATTATTCTTATCAAGCAAGGAAGTTTGATATTTGGTTCTTTGTCATTTGCTCATGGAGAATTCATTCTGTCTTCTACTAAACATCATTCTCCTGGTTAAGTATTGCCCAACCCCATCTATAATAATTGTTTTTAGAATTCTTTTAGGAATTAATACCAACCCTGACAATCTGTAATTTCCAAAGGTAACGTCTACTCCTTGCTGGGTCCAGATCCCCCCCATAGCACCTCTCCCACCCTGCATGGCTCCCAAGGGCCGCACTAGCAGACTCCTTATCTCATAGGATGTTGACACCGATCTGCAGTTGTGACTCTGATTTTTCCCTACTATTTCTGATTTGAGGTCTTTTACCTTGACACTCTGGAAAGAAGTAAAAATGAAAGATAACAGGTCTTCTCTCCATCTTTGGTTAATAGTACATCATGACCTTCTATTCCAACAGCTTTTCTGGGCATAAAGCATATTTTATGTACTTATTATTTTCCAGCTCTTCTAATTCTCGTCCATTCTGTTGTTGCTTTGTATATGTTCTTTCTTTCTTTCTTCTTTTCTTTCTTTCTTTCTTTTTTTTTTGTGTGTGTATGTGTGTGTGGTGCTAGAGACTGAACCCAGAGCCTCACACAGGCTACCTCAGCAGCCTGCTTGCAAGTCTTTTTAATGTGTTTACACACATAGACATACAGAAAAACACATGTTTTGGCTTTGTCTTTTAATACATTGGCAAATTCTGTAGAATATATTCCCCCATTAACACTTTTCCAAAATAACATTACTGGGTTTTAATACCCAACCTTTATAGAACACATGTATCCCCCACTAACATTTTTCAGCTGTTGTTTATGTAGGGAAAATGGATATAGTAAAAGCATTCCCCAGACTCAGTATGGTACTCTAAACATAATGGTGTGCAGGAAGAAACCCAAGTTACATTTCAAATGGAATTGGTTGGGTGACAGAAACATTGACAGAACACAGTGGTACATGCATGTAATCCCAGCTACTCTGGAGGCTGAAGCAGAAGGTTCACAAGTTGGAGCCCAGTTTGGACAGTGTAGCAAGATCCTACCTCAAAATAATAAATAAAAAGGGGTGGGATGTAACCAGTGAAAAGAGCCCCAAGGATTCCGTCCACAGTACAAAAGAGACGTAAGCCTCACTGCTGCTAACAGAGGAACCATTTGCCGCAACCAGATTCATCGTTTAATACCTAGGAAGCATTGCTTTGAGCACCTTATGCCCTGTCATACTTTGTTATTTATTTGTATGCCTATAAATTTTTTGAGTTTAGTGACATTTTAGGAAACTGGCTGAGGGATTTAAGTTAACATGCAATCTGTTACCCTTTTTCTCACTTGAAATAATGGCAAACAGGCTCCCAGTTAGTATTTTCACACAGATCACCTGATTTGCAGGAATAGATTTAAACTGGAAAATGCCTGCATATCAGCAAACAAATGAATAAGCAAAACATGGCATTGACAAAGAACGTGGCACCACAGACAGCGTGGCACCTGCAGGGGTGCTGAACACAGAAAGGAAAGGAGCGTGGGTTGTGCTACAGTGGGTGAACCTGGGTACCATTATGCTGAGCGTGAAAAAGTCAGGGATAGAAGACAGACTACAGCATAATTCCGTGCAATATTTAGAATACATGAAATATTCAGGACAGGCAAATGCATAGAGAATAGTGGAGGCTGCTGGGGGGAGCAACGGGGTATTCCTCAATGGGTAAGAATTTCTGTTTGGCATTGTAGAAAATCATTCAAAGTAGGTTGTGCAATGTTGTGAATATAATAGCTGCCACTTAACTGTACATTTAAAATGGTTAAAGTGATAAATTTATTGTGTAAGTCTTATTACAATAAAAAGGAAAGATACAGTAATTTATTTTTTAAACTCTTCAGCACTGAAATTCTTATTTACATTGAGTCCTACAAACAGTCCAAATATACACAGGGAGGTGTTCATGGGGAATCTTTTTTTATCTTATTAAACTTTTCATTTTCCTTGAAAAAAAAGGGGGAAGTTATAAGCTTGGTTTTCTCATTCAACAGTACCCATAGGCAACCCTTCTGCGCAAGCTCCCCCAGTACCCAGTTTTCAGCTGCCACAGAGCCCCTCTTGCTCAGGAGCCAGACCCTACCCTCCACTCTGACCTCACAGGGGCTCCCTGCTGTGCTTCAGGCTGGCACCCCCCTTCATCCTTCTTCTTTCCCTGCAAGGTGCAGACAAAGCCTCCGTCAGTCTGTCCTTAGCAAATTGCAGGGTATTCATGCCAGCGCCCTCCCTGTCTTTCTTGGACTCAGAACACAAACTCAGGAACATTCCTCAAATTATTGTTCATACAAGTGGATGGCAGCACACAAGTGCATCCGCAGCGATTACTCAGCGGCTCCCCTCACAGCAGACTATACCGTGACCGCTAACAAGGTGATTTATGGGTTACAGAACTGACATGAAAAATGGCCCAAATATTAAGTGAAAAATAAACTTCTCGATACAATATATGTATACTTTCATTTTTATTAAAAATAATCAAGTTGATTATGTGCACATAAAACCAAAGCCTGGGGGGCTATACTTCCAACGTGTTAACTGGTCGTAACATGTGGTGGGGTAACAGGAGACATTTCATTTTTCATATGGGAATCTCCCAGGTTTTCAGCTGTAAGTCGAATCCTCTCTGAGCCAAAATAGACCTCTCCTCCACTGAGCTGTGAGTGTCAGGTATTGGTCTCAGTGACACAGAAGCAACTAAGACAGTGCTGTACTTCATCCGCTCACTCACTCACTCACTCATCCATTCATCGTTTATTCAAGATAGCTGTTCAGGTCTGAGGCAGACTTGCTAATGCCACTACACGGGCTGCTTTGCCCTCATAACTCATGTAATACGGGAAAACAGCTTTTTAAAAAAAAGTCGGCATCAACCTCAGGCCCCAGCAATCATACACAGCTCTCTCCAATACATTCCCCATGCCCCTCTTTCTCTTGAGAGTTTTGGTGTCCCCAAAAGAACAGGAAGGATAAAGGAGTAAGGAATAGTCAAAGGAGTGGGACTGAGTCACAAGCCAGGGATTTCTCCACTGCTTCATTTCATCCTCAAGACAACTAAGAGGATTGGATATTATCCTTCCCACTTTACAAACTGAGGATCTGATGATAAACTTCCAACTACTCAGTTAATGAATAAATTAAAACACAAGTTGGCCTGACTCCACTTGCCTTCTCCCTGGATTTGGCTTAAAATTTCCCACCAAATCACCCTCCTTTCTCTTCCTTCCATCCAAAGCCTGTCCTCAGAGGCCGAGGTAGGCACCAGGCAGTAACACTCTCTGCTGTTCCTAACTGTCCGCTCCTACACAGTGCCACACCCCTTTCCACAGAGGAGTCACTGCCCCTCCCCACACCACCACACTGAGCACTTTCTGCGTCCCAGGCCCAGGAGATTTGGGGGTGCACAGGGCAGGTGCGTCCTCCCTGCACGGAGCTGGCTGTCGGCCTGGAGGTGCACCATCAGCAGTGCAAGGGCCTCCACAGGGAGCATTCATGCAGATCGAAAACCAGGCCGGGTTCACCGAGAACTGGGTTCCACATGGAGAAAGGCACTAGAAATGCAGATGCGTGTAAGTGCAGACAGAGATGTCTGGAGCTTTTTGTTTCTCTGTTTGTTTTTGTTTTGTTTCATTTTTTTCTCCATAATGCTCTCCTCAGCTCTCTCTAATTCCAGCTTTTCTTAATGACCTGCAGGCTCCTCCAACCATCAGAAGATATGATGGACAAGATGAGGGCCTCACAGGAAGCTTGGTCAAAATCAACAGAAAGGAATGCAGGAGGAAAGCGTGAAAAAGTGTGGGTTTATTTCACAAGTCGACCATCCCTGGTGCAGTGGAAAGGGGGGGATCTCTTGCCCATGAGCTTAGTGATGCCCACGGAGCCAACTGGCTATGGAAAAGCTAGGCTGCAGGTGCAGAGCTCCAGGGGTCTCTGTGTGGGCTGGATGCCCTCCTCACAGGGCTGCTGGGTGGCCACAGGTGTCAAGGAGGACACACGGCATCTCCACGTTGTTGCACACCCGGGCTGAGCCCCTGGGCCACCTTCAGTTACACAGCCATGGGCTGAGGCTCAGAGAGAGGAAGGCAGCATCAGAACCAGACGGCTTTCAGCTACCTCGAATAGATGGTGGGTGGGTGAGTGAGTGAGGAGACGTAGTGCCCGAACCTACAACTTGAAGGAAGACAGCTTTATTTTGGCTCAAGGTTTTTAGGGGACTCAGGTTGGCTCTGAGGCAGGAAGCTCAGCAGGTGGTCTGGAGGAGGACAGCCCCTGGTGTCACAGGGCCAGGAAGCAGACAGAATCGAGAAGCCCTTCCAAGCCTCGCCCGCCATGGCTCCCTCCCTGGCCAGGCCCTGCCAGGAAGATGTCAGCTCTGTGGCTCCCCTGCTCTGATCACACAGCCCATCTAAACCCCAGCAAATGTGAATGAGGAGACCCGGCTCATCTCTGGGGCAGAGCAGGAGTCTTCCTGCCGTGCTGAGTCACCCTGCATGCGTTCTCTGTGCCTACCCACACCCCAGAGCCTCTGCCTCACCCGCAGGCTCTCCAGTCGACCTCGGGCTGGTGCTGAGGACCATGGGAGCCACACTCTGGTTCTTTCTCCTCCTCCCAGGATCCCTCTCGAACTGGGGGACAGCGGACGCCCAGGGCTGGGCAGTCACCCTAAGGAGCAGGGGCCCAGCATTGGTCCCCATCCTATACCGTTGCACCCCTATCCTCAGACCCTGAGCCCCGGGTCTTCCCGCCCCTGGGGTCCCCGTCATCCTCTCTGGAAAGTGAGGCCTGTGTATCATCATTAATGGGCTGAACAGCGGGGGTCAGTGAGGCAGGGAGCAGTGAATGCAACAATTACAGCTGCACCTCCATTGCAGCACCTTCGCTCCCAATCCATCTCCCCTCATCACCAGGCGGCCCGGAGCAGGCCCTGCTTTCGTCACATTAATCAGGTTAATTTGAAGTTAGAGTCCACATTCTAATCAAAAGGCAGTGAACAGGGCTGGGGTTTGGGGCCAGGGGAGAGTTGGCCTCCCCAGGTGCAGGGCCCCTTCTGAGGTTGCCCCTGCTCTGCCCAGGCCTCGTGCCTGAGCCCCTCGTGCATCCTGGATGCGAGCCAAGGCTCAGGCCCTGGAGCTATGGGCAGAGGCAGAGCAAGCCTGACTCCCCGTCACTGTGAGCAGAACAACCGCACCATGGCTGTGTCCACTCCCCCTCTGGGCAATGCTGGATGCTGGCTGCTGAGGAGGGCTTCACCGTCATGCTGTGCTCTGCATGAGGCGTGGGCCCAGCAGCACCCTGCAGGCCACCTCATAAGAAACCCAGCCCTGGGGAAGGTGAGAAGTTGTGGAGAGAGGGCAAGGCACAGAACCAACACCGAACTCCAGGAACTTGCCAAGAGGACGCAGGGCACCCTCCACCAGCGCAGCACAGTGGCACCCCCAGCCCTGTCCTTATCCCACTGGTCACCTCACCAGCTTCGGCTGCTGCCAACACCAGCATGTGATGGGGGTCCACTCCCCTCCCAGATCTTCCCGCACACTGGCTTCCTACCCAAGTCTGCTGTCACACAAAGGATCTAGTGAAATAACTGAGGGTTTCCCTTTCTCAACAAACTCATCCGTGGCTGGCCCAAGATAGAAATCATGGAGGTCAGTCAAGAGTTCCTTCTTAGACTTTTTATTAGTTTCTTGTTGCTACTATACCAAGTACCACCAACCGAGTGGCTTAAACAATACAGATTTATTATCTTTCAGCTGTGGAAGTCAGGAGTCTTGGGCGGGCATCTCATCTGAACCAAGCAGTCAGTGAGGCTGCCTTCCAGGAGGTCAGAGAGAACGCATTCCCTCACGCTTTCTGCCTCCTAGAGGCCACCTGCCTCCCACGCTCAGGGCCCTTTCTCTTCGGGCAAGTCTCCCTCGAACTCTGACCCTCCTGCTTCCTTGCTCGACATAAGGACTCTCACGTGTACACTGGATACATTTAGACCCAGGATGAAGCTCCTGGAGCTGATTAACAACCTCGATTCCCTCTGCAACTTTAATTCCGCCTTGCTCTGCAACTTAAAGTATTCACAGGTCCTTAGGAACAGCATATAGACAGCAAGTTTATCTGCAAGTCTAGTTGATGACTTCCATCCTTGACCTCCTTTCTCTCGATCTCCATGATTCCCTGGTATCAGGCTCTTTATCACCTCCACACACTGCCAGTCCCCCATTTCATCTCCAGGCCGGTACTGTCTGCAGAGGTCCCCCATGCTCAGCTGTGTGCTCGGTGCCCTGGCCAGACTGTGCCAAGCAGCTTGAATTCTACATGTTCAAGACCAAGTCACCCCAACTTGCTCTTCCTCCAGCTCATAAGCAGTCACCTGCCTCACTCTCCAGAGCCTTTAACCCTGTACTCGGCCCTACCTGCCTGCAGGTCCTGCCCCCTTGGCCTAGTCCAGCCCCTTGTCCCTTGGGCCTCAGGATCTCTCTCCTGCCTTGAGCAATGGCTGCAATGGTTTCCCTTGACTCTGGTCCTGCTTCTCCACCGAGCAGCTGGAGCAGGCTCTCTGCAGCGCCCAGCTGACAGTTACTGCAGCTGAAACACCCTATTGGGGATCCCCACGATCACATGATCACACGATCTCTGCTGTGGGGTTGGTGCCCAGACCCTGTTTGATCTGGCTGCAGTGCCTTCCTATACCCACCTCCAGCAGCCCTTTCTTTCCTGGGAACTTCCTTCCCTTTCTGGGACACCTTCCAAGGAAACCTGTGCAGCATTTGCTGAGGCCCTGCACTATTTTCCAGGCTGTTTGTTAGACCCCCGAGGCAGGCACATCTCCGTCATCTTTGCCCCTGCAGCACTGAGCCTGGCTCTGAGCAGGGGCTCATTCAGCACTTCCTGGACAGAGGGAGCTAGAAACATGCCTGCTGCCTCCCAGCCGGGGCGATTCTTACCTATGCCACGACACACATCGTCACTGTATTCACTGTTACATGGGTGAAGACAGTCACCCTCATCCCCACTGTCATTCCACACAAGCGGCATCTTTGACAGTCAATCACATGTCTCCAACGTCACTTACCTGTGGCCAAATGCCAGCGTTCACCCGCATCCCCACCTCACGCTCCGTCACACCCATGCAAACATGCACAGTCACAAACTCCCACATGACCCAACACGCAAGCTCACACAAAGCCGCACAGCCACACACACAGCTCCAAACACCTTCAGGGCACGCTTCATCTCCAATTGCGAGCAAATGCTGTTGGTTTTCATTAATCTGCAGACTCTGTGTTTGCCAGTCTCGCTGGCTCCCTCTCCCTCTTCCCCACTCTCTCTCTTTCTGCTCCGAGGCAGGTGAGCGCATCAATTTTCTCCTAGTCTGTGGCAGTTAAATTAAATGGAATCGGCCTGATTGCTGAAAATCAAAGGGAAGGCTGATAAAGCAATTAAATCCCTCTAATTCCTCGTCCTGAAAGGTGCAGCAGCTCTGAAGCTAATTAACTTCATAATGAAAATCCTTCTTCACCCTTTTAGGCTCTTCTCCACGGGTCTCGTCTCCTCTCCTTCTGGGGAGACACTGGCTACTGAGGAAGCGCTGGGTCAGCAGCACGGAAAGTCAGAGCTCTGGAGAGGTCTTGAGGGCCCTTTGCTCTCTTCCTCAGCTCTGCCCCACTCACCTGCCCTGAACACCCTGCCGCCTTCCTTTGACAGTTGCCTGCTTAGCATTTCTGACACCCACGCAGAGCCAGCACTGTGTCCACCCCAGCCCCGCCCTATACCCTGCCTCCCTCCCCACCAGCCCTACCGCAACACCCACCACTACCCCAAGCACCCAGCTTCCCCTGTCAGCCCTGCCTCTGACACCAGCCCCACCCAGCACCCAAGTCCCTCCAGCGACAGCCCTGTCTCCACACCAGCCTACTCTAGTGCACCACCCGATACGTTCCTGAAAATATTCTAGGCACTGGCGCTATCAAGAGAGCAAACTCCAAGGCCGCCCCAAAGGATTTCCTTAGCTAGGTGTAGAGACAGTCGAGCAAAAAGACAATATGAGTTAATAAGGCATTCTTAAAGAGAAACTGGAGCTGGGGATAGTAGCACATGCCTGTAATCCAGTTCTTTGAGAGGGTGAGGCAGAAAGATACCAAGTTTGAAGCCAGCCTGGGCAACTCAGCAAGACTGTCTCAAAATAAAATTAAAAGGGCTGGAGATACAGCTCGACGTGCCCTCCTGGGTTCAATTCCCAGCACTGGGGAGGGGGGCTGTTTTAGTCTGTTTATGACAAAATATAAGGTGGGTATTTCAGAAACAATTTAGAAATCAATTTTTCCAGGTGTGGTGGCACATTCCTATAATCTCAGCACTCAGGAGGCTGAGGCAGAAGGGTTGTCAAGAGTTAGAGGTCAGCCTTGGCTACAAAGCAAGATTTTGTCTCAAAAAAAAAAAAAAGAAAAAGGAAGGAGGGAAGGAAGGAAGGAAGGAAGGAAACTCAATTTCCCTATTAGGGAAGCTGAGTGTCCAAGATCAAGGCGCGGGCCATTCAGTGTCTGGCCAGGGCCTGCTTTCTCACAGATGGCGCCCTCTTGCTGTGCTCTTGCCGTGTCCTTCATGGTGGACGGGACTCACTAGCCCCCGGGGTCTCTTTAACAAGGGAACTGGCCTCTTCCTGAGGGCTCCACCCTTATGACCCAGTGCCCTCCCCACAACCCATTCCTAATCCCACCTACCTGAGGGGAGGGTTTCAGTGTGGCTTTGAGGGGATAGGAAACTTCAGACCACAGGAAAAGCCCTGGTGAGGACCCCAGGGCTCTGGAGGACCGGGAGACTCCCTGACCACATGACTGGCTGGCTGGGACCCAGAAGGAGCACCTGCAGGCAGGGGTGTCTGGAGCACCAGGCTGGGAGCCTGACGGGCGGATCCCGAAGAGCTCTGAAGATCCAGGCAAGAAGCCTTAATGTCTTTCAGATAACATCGTGGCACTGAAGAAGGGTCTGAGTCCTGGGCAGAATCAGAATGTGTTGGCTCCCCTCCCCACCTCCCCTGGAGAGCAGCCTGACACAGGCAGAGCACAGCGGCTCCGAGCCTTGCGGGAGAGGCCAGACCCCGGCAGGGACTCTGGGAGCTGCCCAGCCAGGCAGGCCTGGGAGAGGGCAGCCTGGGCATAGGCCGGCCTTCCACCAGCTCACACTCCACAGGGTGGAGTCACCCACCGACGAGGCTCAGCCGGGCCTCCACCTGCCCAGCTCTGCCTCCAGCCTCACTGCACGTGGGCCAGAAGCCTGGGCTTCCGAGGCACCTCCTCCCCACACGCTATCCCCACTCCTGGCTCAGTGGCTTCTCGACTCTTCGTGCCTTTGCTTATCCTCCACGCTGCCTGCACATCACTTCTCTGTCATCTCCTAGCTGGTCCCTGCCTCACATCGCAACCACCTCCAACACCCGCTCCAAAATAACTGTTCTAAGGTAGAAAAACTGGCACCACCCTGCTCACGCACAGGCCCAGGAGGCTGCCACGGCAAAGGTCCTGAGCTTGGGCAAGGGTTCTGCCTCCGCCTGCTTCTCGGAACCCCACCACACCCCAGCTTCCCCTCACCACACCGTGCGTCCCAAAAGACTCTGGGATCTCTCAAGACCCCCTGCAACTTTATATTTTTTGGTTTCGTTTTCCTTTGAGCTTTGCAGTGCTTTCTAAGTCTTCTGCATTGAGCAAGTATTATTATTTTTCTCTCCTCCCCTTTATTTTATTTTATTTTATTTTATTTTATTGAGACAGGGTCTCACTATGCAGTTCAGGCTGGCCTTGGGCTCACTATGTAGCCCATGCTGGCCTCAAACTCATGGTAGTCCTCCTGCCTCGGCTTCCCAAGTACTGGGATTACAGGCATGAACCACCACCCTCAGCATAAGTGTTATTTCAGGTAGTACAAAAACAAAATATTTTTAATGTACATGACAATACTTTCTCCTTATACTTCTCCCCAGGCTCCCCCACTTTGCCCCCTTAGAATTCAGCCCACCTTGGCCCTCACTGGAGCCTTTCCCACCTGCTGGAGGACCATCCTTCTACCCGCTTGTTCACTGGTTTCCCTTACATGGCAAAGCCCTTGAAGATAAGGGTCAGGAAGCATTCTTATCTGGGTTAGCACAGTGTTAGGTTCATCAACTGCACCCCGTGATTATTGATTGAATGAATGAATGAATGAATGACCAAGTGGTCTGGCTGTCGGGCTGTTGGGGGGACGTGTGCCTTTCCCTGTGTGGGACCCACTGCATCCCCAGCCTCTGCCCACCCTGGGTCTCCCTGCTGTTTTGAGGGCAGGGTGAGGCCTGTGCCCAAACTCCAGCTCCAGCCCGAGATGCCCTTTCAGAGCCTCTCAGAGATGCAGCCCTGGAAAGAAGAAAATGGAGAGAGGAGCAGAAATGAAGCAGAAAGGCAGAGGCAGAAAGAGCGCAAAGAGAGGCAGAGCAGAGACGTGGAGGGCTCGTGAGCAAGTCCCCAAGCCAGCCTGGACCATAGCACACAAGAAACCCACATTGGGGCCGGGGGACAGGTGTCCAGAGCCAGTGGGCAGCACCCAGCAGGGGTGGCTGAACCGCACTGTGAGTGACAGGTGCTGATTTGGGCCAGATCTGCTGCGTGTGGGGCTGGTGCAGCTCCGAGGCTGGAGGGAGGGGTACATGAGGTGACCCAGCTGAATCGCAGCAGGGGAGCGGCTTCTGGGGGGACATGGAGTCAGGATGCAGAGTCAGGATGCCACACCACACCCAGCCAGCTTCACCTGCAGAGTGTGTGGTCACATATGTACACACATGCCATTTCCGCCCAGTCTTCACACCTGGAATAAACCTCTGTGAGGTGATGTAGCACGTCCTTAGCCACACTATTTGACCACCTACTATGCACCCCCACTCATCCAGCCCATGCATAACCCTCAGCCATACCAAGCCATCAAACACTGCAGACCGTGGCCCATCCACCCAAACTCAAGTGCACATACCTCATGTCCAGGTCACTGGCCCACCGGGCAGGACACCCAGTCACACAGTGCCACCAGAAGCCACCAGCACCTGCTCACACCTCTCACAGTTGCTCAGAGTAGAAGCAAAGCACAAGACAAAATACCACACACAGTCTCCAGGACATCATCCTACCTACACACACACAGAGGGCACATGTACACATGTGCACGCACGCGCACACACACACACACACAAATTACTACATTCATCAGAAGTAATCGGGGTTGGTTCCCACAGAGGTCTGTGTAGGTCTTGGTTCTAAAGAAAGCAAAAGTCAGCTTCAGGCTCCTGGGCTGCTACTCCAGCCCTGTCAGCCCTAGAGCCCAGGTCTTTGGGACACCATCCTTGCACCCCAGTGACGTGGGCCCTGCCCTTACTGCTCAAGAGGTCTTGGTCCTGCTGGGGTCCAGGCCCCTTGGTCCCCCAGCTGCCCCCCCAGCCCTATTCCTGCCGGCTCATTCTCTTTCCATCTGCACTGCTTCTCCTCCCCTAGACGACCCCCCACCCCCACCCCCAGCCTCGGTGATAAAAGAGCCAGATTGGAGCGGGTGCCACGCAGCTTCATTCCCCACCATATGGGCCCAAAAGCCAAATCGTCAGCTAAGCGATTAAATCAAGTATGTCGAACAAAATGTTATGAACTGACATTATGGGTATATAATTTTATGCCATTTGTTGCCATCTGTTTATCTAAACAGCCCCTGTTCCACACAGACTCACAGACTCACACCTTCCCTCCTGCCCTCCACCCACGGGGCCCCCACCCCAGCCAGGGCCAGGGGTCAGGGTGACAAGATCTGGCCAAAAGCCCCGGACCAAGGGCTTCTGAGATCCTTGGGAATCCAAAGAAATGGGGGACCGAGAGTCCCTGGGGGCTGAGGAGTAGGGCTGTAGCGGGTGGGAGGTGAAGGCATCAGAAGGCCTGAGTGTAACCACTGCGGCAGGTCTGTATGGGCTGTGGACCAGGGCCAGGGCCTCCCTGGCAGGGTGCCAGCCTGGCACGTGTCATGTGTGTGCCAGGATGGGGGACAGCAGCTGTGCACGGAGTGCATGTGGTGTCCCTTGGCCCCACCGGACCGGACAGGAGCCCTGCCCAGCCCATGGGCTGGGAATACCCACATCCCTCAGCCTCCAGCAGTTCAATCTGAGATAGTTCCTTGTGGTCAGTGGGGCCTGGTGAGTATGACCACAGGCTCCCAGCATGGGGGCTCGGTCATCCTGCTCCTCCTGCCTCCCACTGCCACCTTCAACAGTCCCCTTGTCTCTTACTCACCTCCTCTCCCATGGTGACTGCCCATCTCACCTCTGGTCACTGTCTTCTCTCCGTTTGCCTGGGGCTCTGCTCGTCCTCTGACTATCCTAGCATAGGCTCAAGGTCTGGGGCTGTCCAGCGGGAGGGGGTTCTCCATAGAGGGGTACAGGTCCCAGTCAGGGTGAGAAGCTGGCAGGGAAAAGAAGAGAGAGGGTGGGCAGCAGGTGAGTGGGGAACCCACAGCCTGGCGCTGTTCCAGGAGCAGGAAGGGTGAGGAAGGGGATGACGGCACCGCTGTGAGGCTGGCCCAGTGGGGTGAGACACAGGAAGGCCCACTGAAAGGCATGGCAACCTCTGCCCAGCTGATTAAAACCTACCCCAAACACACTCAGAGGCAGGTCCCAGGGGCGCACCTGTGCTCCCTCACAGGGCACACCTGCCACAAACTCCACACAGTGCCACTGACACTGCAGATCATACCTCCCGGCCAGGGACGGAGTGCAGAGCAGGGCCGCAGCCCAGGCCAGATATCAAGGCCCCTGGCATTTTCCTGGCCTGGGCACACAGTGTGCCCAGGCCAGGGCTCGCCCTCCAGGACCGGCCACATACCCATACTCTCTGACCCTAGCTCCTTCCCTGCTCCGGGGAGAGGAGACAGCAGTGAGTGACAGGAACCCAAGAGAAGGACAGCAACAGGGCTGGGGGGCGGGGGGACAGGCACAAGACAAAGAGAAGACCTAAAGGCCAACAGCGGGGAAAAGCAGGGCAGCAAGAGGCTGGAGGTGCACTGCGGGGCAGCAGGCGGGTGGGCGCCGGGACGCGGAGAGCCGGGCAGGCGGGTGGTGGCAGAGGCTGAGGCTGAGGCTGAAAAGCTCATTTTGCTAGTAATTTACTCTCCTGCTTTTGGGCCGCTCCGCCTGCCGCTGCCGCCCGCCCGGGCTGCCTGTTCCAATATTAGATATAAACAAGTAAACTGTGTAATGGATCACATTAAGCAGGCCTTGCGTCTTGAGGCAGGATTTAATTTGCATGGCAGATTAGCTTGTCTTCCCAGCAAGGCACCCCGGGGCACCCCAAGCTGTAATAGGATCCTGCCTCTTAGAGCCCATTAAGGCAATTGAGAGGCCTCCTAATCTCCCTCCCTGCCCTGCCCCAGAATCCCCTCCTGCCAGACTGGGAGGGCCTTGGGATGGCTGGACCCACCTTCTGACCCTGGGTGGGGCCCATCTCAAGAGCCATTCTGCCCCTAGACTGGCAACCCCAAAATGTGTCGGTTGCCCGCTTTCCACCTCCGGCCTGGGTACCAAACCTCAGAAAAGTTTCCATCTGCACCCTCAACTCTATATCTGAGCCCCCCCAGATGTCTTCAACCTGCTCCCCCCAAACTCCAGGCAGTGCTATCATCCCCAGCTTTCTCTCTTCCTGCACGCATGGCACCTTGGAACCCTCCGCCAGCCAGTGAGCTGTGTAGCCAAGGTCAGTGTTAGACTGTGTCCTCAGGTCCTTTGGTTTCCCGTTGATCAGCTGTTCATCCAGGGCCCATTCACTGCGCAAGCCACTGTCCAGAGGGAGGGATGGAGGGAGAGACAGCAGAGCAGAACTCCAAGGCTGCATGGAGATAAGTGCTCATGTCACAATGTGGTTTTGGGGTGGGGGAGAGTGAGTGGTTATAATGACCTGTGTTATAGTGGTTATAATGAGGTGCCTGGTTTGTAAATTACATACTTGTTAGGTCACAAATCCTCAGGGGAATAATTTTAAATTAGTCTAACCCTGAATGTGAAGAAACTGAGGCTCAGAGAGGAAGAATGACTTAGGACCACACAACGGCAGGCAGCAGCTCCAGGCCCAGCCGAGGCCCAGCCCAGGTCCAGCCCAGGCCCACAACTTCCTAAGCTACCCCAAGCTTCCTAAGCTTCCTAAGCTGCCCCAGGCTGTCCAGGACCAAGAGCCATCTCAGATCTGCATCATGGTCGACCCTGCCCCACCCACCAGCCTGGGTGAGCAGATAGCAGGCCTCGGTGGTGCTCCTGAACAGACTCTGGGCACCGTGATGGCACCAGGCTCGGGTGGGCAGGGGTAGACATGGAGGCTGTGGGAAACCCTGCCAGGTTCCCTGAGCCGCACTGGGCCAGGCCTGGCCAGGTAGGAGGCTGCCTCAGCCTCAGGCTCGGCCTCTGGGAGACAGGGCCTCGTGGGTGGGAAGCAGCTAGGCTGGTGGTGAGGGGTCAGCTCAGCCTGCTTGGCTCACAAAGGGTCCTTGTTGTGGGTAATGGGACTCCCCTGGCAGCTTTATTTGCTGTCAGTGGCTTTTATTAAAGTCTCCAGTTTCAGACCCTCCAACCTCCCACCATTGTGTGAGCTCCCCTGAGCCCTGCCCCCAGCCCGGGTAGGCTGACTCTAAAGGGCCCCTTGCCCTGCCTTCTGGGCCCCAGGACCACCACCCCACCCCACCCCCGCCTTCCACCTCTGCCTCCCAGCAAGAAGGCAAAAGCTCTGCACATGGAGGGAATAGCTCAGGCTTGGCCCTGACACCCAAGGAACCCTGATCTCCCGGATGCTGTGGCTGGTGCTGGGAGAGGGTAAGTCAGCCTGGGCAGGGTCCACAGAGTGGCACATGTGCATGTGTACCCACATGTGTCCCAAGGGGTGTGCACCCATCTGTTCCTTGAGCCCACATCTGACACAGACAACTACGGATCTATCTATTCAGGGACTGAGAAGAGTGTTCAGTTTGGTTCCATAAACATTTAGGAACACCTTCCTCTCATTCCAGGCACCATGCCAGGGCCAGGGCAGAAGCATCCCTGCTGCCAGCTCTCCTCCCCGAGGCAGGGAGAGGGACTGCCCAGAGAGGAGGAAGGCAGGGGGAGCTAGGCTGAGACTGGACATGGGGTAGGCAAGACCTCAGCCACACCGAACACCAGCAGGTGGTCTGACCCCCCACAGCCCAGAGCCCCAGACCCCTGCACCCCAGAACCCCAGCAGCTGACTGCTGGTAGTCTCTACATACCCTTCTAAGAGAAAGCTCCAGGATGGGGTGGGGAGGGCCCAGGCCAGGCTCTGGGATAAACCCAGAAGCAGACATTTGGAGCACGTGGATACTCCACCCCAGGCAACCCTTACTGAGCCACGAAAAGGGGAGAACATGAAGCAGGCCTGGGCCCCAGAGGTACTGAGGAGCTGAAAGCCTGGCCTGTGGCCTCTGAGGGGTCCCTGTCTAGACACACACACACTGATGAAGAGGGAGAGGCGGCTGCTCCTCTCCACTCCCCAACTATGTGAGACCTGAGGCAGGTATAGCCCGTGCCATGGGGCATGGGGCATTTGCACATGAATGTGCACATGTGTGCATGCATGCTGCATGTGAGTGGGGGACCAGGGACCATGTGGGATGACCATTTGGAATCAGGCAGGGAACCAACTTGCATGTCTGTTCTCTTCAGGAAGCTGCTTGATGGGAAGGCAATGTGTGTATGCATGCATGTGTGCGTGTGTGCAGGACAGTGACTATGTGTTCGCCGTGAGATTCTGCTCCTGCAAATGTAGTGTGTATAAGAGGGGGGAGTTCCAGGGGACCCACAGCCCTCCCCAGGGTCTTCTGAGCTCCTGGCTTGGCCAGGCCATTTAGGGAGCGCCTGTGCGTTATGGTGCACGGGTGAAAAATGGAAATGCTAATAAGTAGTCGTTAAGTTGTCTTGCAAAAGTGTTAAATGATAAATTGGGTAATGTTATTGTTGAAATGAAATATGTAAAATAAATGAGTTATTTATTTCTAATAAATATTTTGTTTACGATATATTTGTGAGGGTGTTAATTATTTTCCCCCTCAATCCAGGCAACGTATAAATTCTAATAAAGTGCAGGCTGCAGTGATGGTGGCAGTGGCTCCTCCAGGTCGGGCTGAAGGAAACCTCAGTGGAGGTGGGCACTGCAGTCCCAGCAACTGTTCTGCTTGCTAACCTTCCACCTCCACATATGGCCTGCCTTCTACGAATAAAGGAAGGAAGGAAGGAAGGAAGGAAGGAAGGAAGGAAGGAAGGAAGGAAGGAAGGAAAGAAGGGAAAGTAGGTGGAGTAAAAACAGGCAGGTGTCTTGGTGAGATGACCGCCGGTCCTGGGCCAGGTCTTGCTCCTGAGCTAGCTGTGCAGGCCCTGGGTGTGCCCATCACCATGGGAACGAGCTTCCAGGAAGAAGAAATAAATATGTAAGTAACCAAGCCAAGCCATGCAGTCTCTCCCAGATCCACCAGTACCATTGAGCACTGGCTGGCTTGGCACCAGGGTTCCCCTGTGCTTCCTGACCAGCGGGGGGGTGTCCAGATGCGCCACCCCCTCTGTTTCCAACTCGGTCCAACCAGACCTTCTCCTCCTCCTCCCCTTGGAGGGAAGCCTCACTCTCCTGGCCCTGCCTCCTTCTCTGCCCTTTCCCCTCCAGCCTGACTGTGAGGCACCACTAGGACTGTCCGTGGTCTCTCCTCCTTCCAGTCCATCAGACAAGAAACTGGGCCGGACACTGGCTTGGCCTGAGGCTGGAGCAGGGGAACATTCTCCTTGGCACAGGTTGCCTCCCTGAAGGGTGTTATCTCCCCATGGTCATAAAACTGCTGAGGCAGCACGGCCTGGTGGGCAGGGAAGGCAGAGCTGCTCTGTCCCTGCCCCAGGTGCCACCCTGCCTTTCCTCCAGCCCTGCTTGCCAGCACCTGCGTGGAGAGGCACCACCCCTCACCTCCGGCCGCCTGCTGGGGGTCTCACTGCTTGGCACTCTTTCTTCAGGCTGGAGGCCACAGTGGGAGGTTGGGCAGACTCAGACATTTCCGTGGGTCCTTTTGAGTTGGGGTGGGGGAGCCACACATCTTAGGCTGGAGTCCCCCAAAGTCTGCCAGAGACCTCTTTTACCTGCCTGCCGCTGGCCAACACCCCAGTGGGCCACTGCAGAAAGCACCCTTCCACACAGGACCTGTGTGCGTGTGCATGCGCTTGCCAGTGCTCGGGCAAGAGCAACAGCAGGCCAGCTCCACGACCTTCAGCGTGGGACCAGAGGGAGTAGCTGACCGCAAAGCGGCAGACACACACAGCACGCATAGCTGTATTCGTGATGTCCCACAGACCCAAGGGGGTGGACACAGCCAGTCCCACAAAGGGCAGCGCCGCACAACTGCTCTTTTAAGAGAGTTTGAATCAGGTCCAGGAGCTGTGAGGAAGGGTGACAAGACAAAAAGTGACATGAAATCATTGCCCATCTGTGGGGCTTTGATTAGGTGGAGGGAGGGGCATTAACGCTGTGGGGAGGGCGCCCCCTGGTGGACACAATAGCCGTACTGCCCCCCACCCCCACCCCAGCCGGCACCAACTCAACCCCTGGACATCCGTAGCCTACCCTTAGCTGCCACACTCTGAGCCATTCCAGCCAGGCTACAGAACTCTGAGTTCTTTTCTAAACATGTAAAATCTTTGATCATCATCTATTTAAACTGTATAAATAATCCAGCAGGTTTTAATAGGGTTTTTCTCTGAATCGGCAACAAAGCATGAAATGTGATATTTTCACCATGAGTAGTTGGGAAATTAGTCACCTCTGTTTGTGGCTCGCTGCTGACTGGAGACCCCTGTGCCGTCTGTCCCCTTCCTCACCTTCACCACCGTCCATCCTGGGCCCTTCCCATCCCCCCACAGCCCCTGCCTGCTGGGTAACAGGGAGGACCCCGCGGCATCTCTTGGAGGAGCCCCTGCGGCCTCCGCTCTGCCTGAGAGCCAAGACCCGGCTGCTGGGGACCTGCTTCTCAGAGTCTTCACCCAGGTCAGCACCTCTGTTCTGAGTCCCTTCACCCGGCAGGGCTGGGGTTTGGGACGAGGGATGGGTTTAGGGATAGCTATTTGGGGCAGAGAGTTGAGGTCATTTACCATGACCCCCAGCTCCCCAAAAGTTCTCCAAAGCTTGCCCACTCCCCATGCTGTTGCACACTCACACCCACACCCTACTCCAGGCAGCTGGGTGGGCTGGGGCTGGAAGATGTGGAGGCTGAGAGTAACAGCTACTGGGACAAGAAGGAGCCACAATGGAACCAAGCAGGGGGATGAGCTATGTCAATGGCGGGCTTCCGGGAGGGAGTTGGTGGTAGCAGAGATGGGCAGCTCTGTGGAGGAGGCAGCAACTGTCCAAATATGCACAACCCGAGCCCGTTCTGTGGGTGCAGCAGCCCAGAAGCACCCTGTCCCTCAGTACCCTCAGGTGGGCTGGCAGCTGGTGCAGGGACCAGGCCTTAGAACAGGGCAGCCCCAGCCATGAAGCCAGCTCAGCTAAAGCCTGGGCATGGGCCACGGGGGAGGGGCATGGGGTTCGTCCACGTGCTCCAGGCTGAGCAGGGCCCCTTTCCTTTCTGCTCCCTGCCTCTGGCCCCATGAATAAAACTCAGGGGGTGGGGGGAACTATTCATGGGACCAGAGATGTATGAGCTGCCCTGCAGCCCCTTCTCATTAGGGAACCCCGTCAGGTGGCGCTCATTAACTTCAAGTTGTCTCTTGTTTTAAAAGTCGGGGGAGGGGGTCAGGGTGGAGGGGCACATTGTCTGGCTGCTGCCCCAGAGAGATTAGGCGCCCAGGAGGAGGGGGCAGCCAAAGGCTCTTTAATTAGTTACTTTCAAAGGTTCCCTGTCCTCTTTCTCTGGGTCCGCCTTACCCCCGGCTGGGCCCAGCTTCCAGGGGGCAGTCTTTTCTGCTTGGCAGAACCGCCTGGTCACTAGGCTTAAATCCGAAGCCTTTGTTCCCTCCTGGACAATGGGCTCAGCACATCGGCCATGGAGGACACAGAAGCAGCAGGGCCTTCTCCTATGAGGCCTGGAGCCAGGTGAGATGGGTGCATCCAAGGGCCCCAGCCAGGACCCAGGCATCATGGGCTCCATCTAGGCTGAAAGGAAGAGGATCCGGCCTCAGATACACAGACACAAATCTGCCTCAAGACCTAGTCTAGCAACAGGAAAAGGAAGGACAGCCTCATTTCAGGGTCCCTTTCCCAGGGAGGATCATGGGGGCTACCCAGAAGCTGGCTTGAGGAGAGCAGTCCTCTTCCTTCCTAGCAGGAAGAATGGCTTCCAAGCCAGGCAGATCTGGGTCTTTAACAAGCAATTCATCTCTCCAGCCTCCTTGCCTGTCTTTGACATGTGGGAAGTAACCCCTCTGGAGTTCTGCAGTAAGCACCCGACCCCTGTGCGTCTTTCCTTTTGTGGTCCTGCAGCCAGAACCTGACCCTTTGCTTTCTGGTGGTAAGGGGCAGGTGTACAGGACCAGTTCCACTCTGGCTTCCAGTGGTGGACAAGGACTGGCCTCCAGTCACACGAAGTTCCAGGAGTCACACACAGAGGAGACTTGGGAAGCAGTGAGTATGCAGACGCCAGCCAAGAGGAAGGAGGATCTCACACTAGGGCTGAGGAGATAAAGGGGGCATCCAACAGAAGGGCAAGTGGAGGAAGGGAGAGGGAGCC